>JANSTV010052071.1:0-13747 GCA_027564135.1 Lestremia cinerea
AGAAAAAGAACAATATCGGTGTATGACCTCGGAGTTATCTGCTGTTTATATTCAACTTATTTGTTGACGGTAATTCCAAGTACAAATTTGGGAAAAAACCGATGAATCGAGTGCGCATTGGGGTTTCACGAGATTTGCGTAAGTGGGAAATCGTACATGTCGGTCACTTCAACTGGTTTCCACCAGCACCGTTGTTCTCTTCGATTCAGAACGGACTGTCTCTCTATCAGCAACCCGCTGGCTGCCTCAATTTACTCAAAACAAGGAAGAATCTTCTTTAATAATCAATAAATTTTATTCATAACTCATCAACTTGCTCTGCTAGCTGCCTGGCTCTGTTAACAATGCAGTGGTTAGAACAAAAACCCTTAAACTAATTCATAAATAATTGCATCATTAATAATATTTCAATTGATGAGTTTCGGTGCGTTAATCTCTTTGTGCAAATACGATCGTTACAAAAATATATTGGTTGCCTTTGGAAAAATCCACGGCGCCTATAAATTGTCTTCATAATATTTTCGAATATTTCAGTGAGCTTATTCTGCGCTCATTTTGATTCTTTTCGAGAAAAAAACGAGCAAACAGCGATGAAATCCGATCGGTTCTCAAAGAGATAAAAAAGAGTGGAGCTCATTCAACGCCCTTTCATTCCATTTTGGGAGAACAAAACAAATACAGAAAATAAATGGGGTTCGACTTCAAAGTTTGAGAATTCAAAAGTCCCTTGCAAACGTCCCAAATACGAACTCGCTCCTTCATCGATCCTCTCATAAAAACGAAACGCGTCGATGTAAGATCCGTCTGTTGCCTGCGCTCAATCTCGGTTTGCCTTCATCATGTTTTGTCGACTGTTTGTTTTTCAATTTCTCGAGCGTTGTCTTGTTGTGGGCATCACATTTCCATCTCGCTCTACCAGCATGAGCTTTCGAAGATGATGATGACGTTGGTGCATTTGGATCGGTTGATGGGATCGAGATTTGTGTTCTCGAACGTAGATTTCGTTTTCCCTCCGCCATGGTCAGTTGATTATTCATATCAATGTGCAAGCGATCACTCTCCGATTTTTTGGGTCGACCTCTCTTTGGACTTTTGCCCGGAACTTTCGACAGACTTTCGGACACTTTGACTTTTGTTTTCGCAATAATGGGATCCTCTCTGTGACTTGATGATGAAGACAACGATCCGACTGGTGAATGGTTATTCGGTAAGAAATTCGAGAGGTACTCCACGTCAGAGGTGGGTGTGGAAACCAACAAGCACTTCTGGATGTTGAACGAAACCATTGATGACTCTTTCAGTGCGGTCGAATCCGGTAGGACTATCGGATTTGGCGTTCGCGATATGTCATTTCGATCGGCATTTGTTTCGGTGGTTGTGTCTGACAGAACGTCATATTCGATCGGCTCTTCTTTGACGATGATCGGTAATGGGAAGCGCCCAATTGCTGGATTTGAACTTTGGATATTGGTTGTGTTTGATGTTGACGGTGCTGATACAGCTGTCGGTGCTGGAGCATTTTGTACTCTGCTCGTTGGCATTTGCTGGAATGCTAAGCTCGATCTCGAAGATTGCAGGTCTGCGATCAAGATATTGGATGCGGTGGTCAATGTTGTGTTGTTTACAATCGACAAATTCATCGATGGACCAACATCCATTCCCTTCTCGATGACAAACTGACGCAGTTTGATATCCGACTCGATAGCATTTCGCTTGAAATTGTAAGCCACATTCAATTGGACGATGCACAAATCGCATATTGACTTTGGGAGATTCTCATTTTCATCGACCTGGTCGGGAACAAAGAAGAAATTGCATTATTTTTCATTTGCTTTCAATTTCTTTCAAACCATTCCCTTTGCGAATGAGTCGAAAGAAGGAAAGAGGAAAAAAATCATCTGCACCCGCAGCGGTGTTGTGCTTCAGCATCACAAGCACTCTCAACCAACCGAAAGCCATCGACGTGAACGTTTTCACCTAACGGTTTCCACAACACACACATTCAAACGGACGACGAGACGAGATTCGTATATTTTGAACGCTCTACAAGCACAAACATACAGGTGGTCAATAATCCCAAGCAATGATTTTTTTTCTCTTCTTCTTTTTCGTCTTCTTCGCAAGAACCACAAAAGCAATCACCTTAAGCATTGTGACATAACGCAACTTCTCCACGATCCTCTCCACCGATGACACATTATTCTCAAGCACATTCGGAATGGTGAACTGGCTTGTCGCAATGGTGTTTTCGAAAATATTCCTCGACCCACTGCTCATACACACTCGACAAACGTTCGAAATGTCTTTGTGCATTTTCAGCTGACAAACAAAAATTGCACGAAAAATTTTCTTTCACAAAACTTCAATAATGGAAATTTTCAATGGAAAATTGCCATCCGAAAAGCAACAAATAGTTGAAAACAAACGAAACGAAATGAACGAATTGGACGTTTATCAAAAATGCATGGAAATTTTCTTTCGCAAAACTAAATTTTTGATGCCCAAACTGTGTTTTCTTTTGTAACAAACTAGCATAAGAATGTTGAGCTGTGATTTTTTTTATTGGCTCTGGCACGTAAATAATACGAAATTACGAAATGCTGACGTGTATACACGATGGATGTCAAGTGGGTTGGCGCGCTGTCATTCGGGGACCTATTGGAGTGACTGCGTTCTGAACGAGGCTTGTTTCAACGTTGCTCTGTTGGATTCGGAATAGCTGACTTTTCGAGCGTAGAATTTTTCTCATTTCATTTGCCATCGACTCGACTTTTCTCCTCTCCGACGTTCCTGCAATTACGATTCCATCGATCGCAAGGTTCGATATTTGACCATTCTCATCCCTTCCAACCGAATCGAACGGTCGAAACAATCGTTGATGGTTCTTCTACGTAAAACCTTACAGTGTGTTGCCATCGTTCACATTGCGTTTCAGCTGGCTCGAAGCAGCAATTTCCATTTTTGAAATTGATTCTTTCGGATGTTGCTCGTCTGAAGGCGATATGAATGATTGAATCTCTGAAATGAAAATGCGTCTCATTCGAAAATAAATTTATTTTTTTTCTCCATGCATCGTCATTGATCGTCTGAGCAATCGGGAAAGTCATTTCGAAATTTGCCGCCATCACAGAAATTGCGATATCTCAGGTTGAATCCGCTGCCGCGGCATTTGTGAACAACGTAGCTGAAATTTGGGACCATTTCACCGGTTCTCAGTCGTTTGTTGTCTTTCGAAAAAGTTCGCATACTGTTTTTGTTCTCGATTCGGCATCCGGCTTCGTCTTCCAACGAGTCGGTGTTCAAATTGACGACGACGTTGAAGCCTTCGAGTGAGTCAGCGGTTCCATGGAACAGTTGCAAGTACTTTCGAATGGTCGTGAAACCGAACACAGAGTCTTCCGAGCAGTGTTGGTACTGAACATCCTTTGGCATTTTGGTGGCGATCCCAAACAAGAAATGCGTCTTGGAGCCGCCATTGTCCCGGTCTATGAACAAGCCCAATCCCGGTTTTAGATCGCAATGTCCGTTTTCCGATTGGAAATCCGCGCAGAATTTGTCCTCGTTCACAGCAGAGTTGACGGGCAAAAGTCGCATCTCGCAGGAAGCATTTTTGATTTTTTGCAGTTCAAACGATTTGGCACTTCCGGAATAATCGAATCCAGCGATTCGAGCGTAGGAATCGTCCGGTAACGGAAAATCCTCTTCCGAGGGGATGCAAATCGGGGCGACGCGTTCATTGAATCGAATCACACCCTGCACCGTTACAATAGCGAAATCACTTTCGAAAAATGAATCGTTGATCGATTCACCAGTAGGTCGGAAGCTGCGCGGGAAATGTACTCGTTCGATGCGGAAATACTGGGATTCTGGATCGAAATCGGAAAAGGCGGGATGCCTCTTGCCGAAAACCAGCACGAATTCGGTGAGACTGAACGGGCTGCTGGTGGAAAAATTCCAGAAGCATTGCATGGACGTGACGACTGCAGTGGCGTTGATCACCGTTGCCGCACACGAATGCGAATACGCTCGGCTCGGCTCGCTGAAATGGTAGATGGGGACATGCCAAGGATTGGAGCGGGTGTCAGCCGACGATTTCTTTCCGCACACACGATTGCATGGCTGATGCTGTGGACGCCACCGACCGTCAGCATGACACTGCACCAATTGCTGACCATTTCGCTCGTACCCTGGCTGACAGCTCGTCTGAACGATTGTGCTCACACGGGACGCACGTAAACACTCGATTTCTCTTCCGGTGCCATTCAAACTCTCGAAGCAACGCACATCTGTCGACAGGTCGAAAATGTCATTAAGATCGCAGGCACCTGAGGACGATAGGAAATTTGTTTGATCGATGCGATTGGCTCACTCGCGCGTCACTCACAATCAGCTTTTCCGAAGGTGGTCAAAATCAAGAGAAATGCCACTATGAACCGCATGCTGCGAATGGCTAAGAGAATCACTCGTCGCATCGAAAACACTTTGTTCACCGCGAATTCCAAATTAAAACTGAAACAGACCGACACACAGCTATCAGTTCTCACCGGACAGCGGGACGATGTCAAAGGCCAAAACGATTCGATTTGCTTTTTTTCTTTCGTTCGAACGCAATTAGATCAGACGGCGATTTCACTCACACATTGCTGCGTAATCAACGAGAGAATCATGAAAATGCCGCTGGAGTGACGATAAGTTAGGATCTTGAGTCGCACATTCGCTTGGAGAGAAACTGCGTGCTTATCGCTGTCAATGTATGTGACACATACTACACATGTATGTATGTGTTAGGCAGCTCTGAGAGAATTGGTTTGTTTTCATTCGCGAATTTCGTTTCAATGGTCTTTCTGTGCGAGATAATCCCAAATTCATTCATTATTTTGAGTGCTTTTGTTTTGTCGAGTCGCCTCGTTCATTTTGCTGAATGGCTCATCAGGAAGCACGCCTCCAGCAATTTGACTTGGAAAACCCCGATATTCGATGTGTCGACGATCGAGAAACGAACGACGCCGGAACCAAACATTTTGTTGCTTTGAATGTCAACACAGTAAAACTCAACTCAAACGACCGTTATTTGCTAGTTGTGTTGCCCTTTCGTGCAGGTAGCCCTTTCTCTTCCAACCCGGATCCAACACATCATCTCATCATCTTGCATTCGAAATATGTCGATCACATCGACACTCAATGCTGATCGATTGGCACCACTCAAAAGGTGCCATAAAACTGAACTTTCCCAAACGAGTGAAATAGGCTGAGTTCGAGACGAGGGACGTCAAACGAAAACGGATGAGGGACTTTCCCTCTGGAATGGTGTCAACGCCTCAGGTAAACGAGCCCACACCGAATGCTTTCTGAGTTTTATTGCCGGCTATTGATGGGATTAACGGAGTTTGTGACCAAATGGAAGCAAACGAAGTGGATAGGGCGATTCTTCTGGAAGAAGCCAAAAAAAGTCGATCAAACGTTCAAGTATTTTGGCGAAACACAAGAATGAACTCCCAAGTACCTGCTATCGCCATGTTGCGAAAAATTCCGCTACACCCAATACGGTATCAGAGTTAGTCAGCAGCTTACTCAGCCACTCCGTTATTCATCTCATCACTCATACGCATTCTGAGCTTCAAACAGTAAGCATCGTTCTCTCTGAAACTATCAATTCACATGGCTGATTTGGTAAAGATAAAATAAATTGCCAGTAAATTTTCTCAAAAATAAAAAATAAATAAATTAAATTGTGCGTTCAGAACACGAAGAAAGATGAAGTTGTTTGTTAACTTGGAAAGTGAACTGCATTTGTTGAACATCAAACGAGAAACGATGATGGTGGACACCGAGGTGATTGTTAGTGAACATTTCCAGAACAACGTGATGCTGCACTACGATTCGGTAGCAACAGCCATTCCAAACAGTTTGCTACAAAGACGCCGATTGAAATCGAACCTCACTTTGAACATCGCCAGTGTGCCTCCCACCCGGTCTCAAATTACGGGACAGAAAAATCGAAGTGTGAACAAAAAGAAAAGCCTTTTGCAGCGACGTGGCTCCAATTCGAGCTTATCATTGAATATTCCGATCGAACAGACTGTCGAAGTGGCAGCTGCTCTGACGAATCTAGAACGGAAATCATTCAGTGCTGAAGTCTTGACCAAACCACTTGTTGGTAGTCCAATACATTTTCAGACCGGTTTGATTGGAAGGAAAGCGACGAATCCACGCCTTCGAATCATCACCACGAAACCGCTGAGTCCAAAAGATACGAGCGCAGAGTTCCGAAATCAACTGGCCGACATTGAACATTTGCAGAACGCTTCGAATGCGCTCTCCAGCAATGACTTGGCGGCATTGAGCGAGTACTTTGATCGAATCGACGAAGGTGGAAATGTGCTGCTGTCAAGAAATGTGCTGGTCAAGCTTCATCAAGAATTTTGGGATTTGCCGACGAATTTCCAAGAGAAGTCTCTTGTGTTTGGCTCGCAAATGAGGAATCGCTACAAAACCATTCTGCCGAATGAGCATTCGCGTGTCCTGTTGGGATGTAAAAACGCCATTGGAAGCAATTCGAAATTCAACTTTGACACAGAGCCATACATCAACGCCAACTACATCAAGGTAAGTCACTTTGACAGAATTTGGACCGAGCCGAATTATTGAATTTCATTCCATTCGATTTGATTTCAGGGCCCCGAAAACACTCACAATGCCTACATCGCGACACAAGGACCGATGTCGAACACAATCTACGACTTTTGGCTGATGATTCAACAGAATGTTGATAAGCAGCGTGTCGCCCACAACGCTTCAGTCGCTCCGGTTCAGAAGATCGTTATGCTCACCGATTTTTTCGAAAGCGAAAAACCAAAATGTGACGAATATTTTCCTGTGAATTTTGGTGAAGTTCTTATCTTTCCAAAAAACCACACAAGTGCTGACATTCGGAGGGAACTTCAGGCGTACTACGCGATGCCGCAAGATGGCATGTCCGACGAAGTGCCATGCACTGTCAGTCATTTTTGTGTGAGAAACTGCGGAGTGAATCCTCAAGAGGGCTACGATATTCGAACGTTTGAAGTGACCTACAGTTTGGCAGCATCCGACGGAACAACATCCCACTCGGAAATATTCACCTGCAGCCATTACTGGTTCCCTCAGTGGCCAGACCACGGTTCACCGCAGAATATCGAGACTGTGCTGAATTTATGTTCGGAACTGATGGAAAAGAAAGTCGAGATGCCGAGAGATTCGAATCACAACTCATCCGCTAAATCGCATTTTGGTTTTGATTTTCTAACCGAAACACTTCCAGCGTCTGCCTCAGTTAACGAGCCATTACCAGTGATTCATTGGTGAGTTCGATTTTTTGGTATTGTCTTTTGAACTGTCGTAACTAATTTTCTATTTTTCAATTTTTAGCTCGGCTGGAATTGGTCGAACTGGCTGTTTGTCTGCGATACTAAATGGAATGGCCCAGATCCAGAAGGGACTCGGAGTCGATGTACTGCGAATTGTCAGCAATTTACGTTTGCAACGCGGGGGAATGGTTCAAAATGTGGAACAATATGAATTTATTTACCGAGCATTGAGTCTCTTCCAACGGAAACAATTCCAAAGATGTTAATTATTTAAGAGGAATCTGATCTCTGTAGGTCTCGATTTGAATCGAGAAATTGTTCAAATGTATGTGGAATAAACGATTTTGATTGTGATGGAAGTGATAACGGTTTTTCAAAATAAGGGCTCTTCGAGAGAGGTTCACAAATGACTGCAAAATTATATGAAGGCGGTCGATAGAGAATGCTCGAAATTAAGTAATTCTCATTCAAAATTTCCTCACAAAGTTTCCTCTCAATTATTTTCCGGTTTTCCATCGAGGAAGTCTCATTCGTTGCGATCAACACCAAACACAATCCAATTCAAAAGTCCCGCTCGCTTGTAAACGGCCTAATATGCGTCTCCACTGTAGACCAAACGTCACAAACTATTCGACCATTCCGTCTAAGCCAATGGCCAAATGGTCGAATGGATCTGTCAGTGAGTCATTCAATAACAACAAGCCATAAACTACGTTTCTCACGTATTTCCAATTTTTAATCTGAAAAATAATCAAACATTTTGATCCGAATCTGAAAATTCAGCGAAAAGACGACCTGTTAAGTGTTTGCGTGTCGGAAAACTCATTCAATTTGGAACGGTTTGCTGGCAATCATTGAGATGCCGTCGAAAAAGCGAAAAATATCAAACGCCAATTCGGATGACGACACCGAAGATTATCGCAAAAAGCGAGATCGAAACAATCAGGTATGTCGACATGGCACGGAAACAGATCACATTCGGGTCAAACGTTGCGATCTGCTCGCGATCATGCTTGAGCATGTTTGATTTCGAACAGCAGCATCATGATGCTCGCTGTGTAAAAATGAGTTTGATTCGATTTTTTTTCTTTGTTGACAGGCTGTCAAACGGAGTCGCGTCAAATCGAAACAACGAACCCAGGAGACGCAGGAACGAGTGCGTGAATTGAAAGTCAGAAATCAAGTGCTCGAGGAGAAAATCAAAGGAAAATCGAAAGATTTGAAATTTTTGAAGGAGCTGTTTTTGACTCAAGCACAATCGAAAGGCGATAAAGTGGCGTCGATGGACTTGAAGAAATTGCTCCAGAGCGACGACGATGATGACGACGATGATGAGCCACGACAATCGACCAGCACAACTTGAATGGACTTTGAGCAATGCATTTGAAATTGTTAGAATAAACGGTATTCGCAGACGATTCGTTAAGCAGTTTGGCTAGCTCGCCGGAGAGCTTTCAACACCTTCACCGTCACCTTCAACATTTTCATTAGACTAAGGAAAATCGACGGTGGTCGGAAGGTGCGTATTGGCGCATTTCCTCCCTTCGATGATACATTTGAAAGAGAACTGTGACGTCATCGAATCGAAAGATGTACAGCGTTAATCATTAGTTCAAATTTACTCAGATTTAAGATGATTAAGAAAATATAATCGCGTGTCCAATGGGATAACAGCATATTTTTAAAACAAATTATATCATTTTTTCTACAAGAATAAATATTGTTGTTTCAACCAAGAGAGATGTCAGCTTTGATGGAATATGGGGTGATTGGTTAGCAGTGAGCCATTTCAAAGGGTACAAGCATACGTCGAAAATACCACGCGCGAGTAACGTTCGTGTGCGCTTTTGATTGTGTGTCAGCAATCATGTAAGTAGGCGACTGATGGGCTTGGTTGGTCCATAATTGTGTGTTTGCTCGTGTTGGTCCATTGTGCCGGTCGAAAAAGCACTATTGTTTGTGTCCAACTGAATGAAATCGACCAGAACTAATTTTCTGCCAAATCAAATCACCGAGAAGGAAAAATCAAATCTGGACCAGCTGCATCAGTTATTATTGAATCGTTGATTATGTCGTACCGTCCAATTCAATTCAGCTTTTGCCTTTTGGCTCTGCAATGGTTGCCGTGCGATGGAAAAGTAAGCAATTCCGCTGAAGAGAAGATTTTGTCGTTTTAATGTTTTTTCCTCAGCAATTCTCTTTCGCGCTGAAAGACTTCCAAGCTGAAATTCACTCACCGCTGATTCACAATTACTCAATCAGCTTGGGTTATTTCAATCGAACTCAGCCAATGGTTTCGGGCTACGTGGTGATTGCGCCAAACAAGGAGCTCAATCACATAATGGTAATCGTGAGCATCAATTACAATATGATCTCGATAACCGCAGCTTCGATTTGCCGTCAGACAAGCATTACAGGCTACAAGAAGGGCACAAACATGGAGTATCGTCCGTACCTCTTCGTCAATACGATGTTAGATTTATGCGCTTTCCTGAAAGGAACTGTCGACTTCCCGCTAGTTTCGTATTTCTTGAAGGATTTCAAAAAGCACACCAACACTATTCATCCGTGTCCGTTTACTGTAAGTCCATATCAGATGAGCACTTGAACTAGAACTGGGAGGTTTTTTGATTGCAGGGCACAATTTACGCGAAAAACCTAACAGTTGATCCGACGGATTTCCCAGAACTGCTTCCGGAAGGTGAATTCATCGCCAAAGTGCTTTACTATTCGCGGAAAACCACCAAATCGAAGCTAATTCACTTTGGGACGAGCCGCTTGTATTTCAACATCGTCGCCAAAGGAATTTACTCCTTTTGACAGCACTCCGATCACATTTTTAATCCAAAAAATTGTCCTTGATTCGCAATAAAACATGACTCTCAAACATTGAATCTCTATTCATTTCTATTGCTAATGAGGTGTATCGCTTCCGTCAGTGCTGCAATGCTCCATCAACAATTGACGGCCAAAGCGAAACTTATTCATTTGGCAACCATCAAATTGTACTTCAACATTGTTGCCAAGCGGATTTGATTCCCTTCGAACAAAATGCCTTGTGAGCTCAAAAACATAATCTCGATCCGTAATTAAGCATGGTTTCAAATCACTAATTTTCTGTTGTGTTTCATTGCTAACGAGCTTTGCCATTTCCGCTTGACCAGAATTACGTCGAATGCCATCATCAAAACGATGAAGCGCGTTCGGCAAATGAATAGGCAATGATGTCCTCTGATGGTTTTCCGTAATTCAGAAGCACCGTGCTCAACGAGACGAAACTGGAAATTGGATTAGTTGCGGAATAAGAAACGCTTTTGAACCCATTTAATGAATGATTTCGAGCGATCTCGAACTACTGTTCGTGGATCGAAGCTTTTGCACAGGATGCCTTTGAAGAAAACTCACAGGTTCATACTGAAAACTTGGTTATTATTATTATCTTTAAAGCCTACAAATAGAGTATTCGATCGTAATCCTAAGAGAAAAATGCATGAAATTCTCTTCACGAGGCCATCAACTTGGCAGCGTGTTGGTAATGGTAATCGGTGAGATCAGAAGCAGTGTAGACGCCCGCTGATGCCGGCGTTGGCAACGTACCGAACGAACTGCCAAAGTAGCCGCATCCATTCATGTAGTCGTAATTGGAGGCATTTGCCTCTGATTTGATGCTGCCATGGGGTGAGTGCGGATGGCTGCCAGGATGCATGTAAGAATTTGTGCTGCCGCCGGGACTGCTGGCCATGTTGCTGGACGAAGCTCCGGTGGGTGAGAAATCGTATTTGTTGTTGGCCATTACGGAATGTGGCGATGAGTATGATGTGATGCTGGACCCGCTGCTGCTGTTCACCGCATGCGGATGCATGTTCCGTGATATCAACGGTGTTGCGGTCGCCGAAGGCGACAAAACGGCATGTTTCGGTGAATGATGGCTGAATTTTGGCGGCATACCCCGATCGGAGATCAAGTGGTGATGAGATTGCTGCGTCGTCACTGGCTCTAAAGTGGGTTGTGTCAGACTCGATTTGATTTCGCTGTTGCCATCGCCTTTTTTGCCAGTTAATAAGTCAGCATCACTCCCTCCGCTTCCGCCGTTGCTGGTGCTCTTCTTGGGCTTACGTTTTCTCGTTTGAATTCCATCTTTTCGCATTGCCAACGGTCTGAAAGGAAACAATGACGTTAAAAATCCGGCTATTCAATGGAACTATGTTGCTCTCCGGCCAATCGATACGCAATGCATCGATCCAATTCCACAAAAAGCAACGCCCATCATCGGACACGAACCTATTAACGCCATGCAATTTGAAATACAATCCGCATGCATTACAGACCGGTTCACCATCGTTGTTTCGACGCCACAATGTGGTCGTTCGGGTGCCGCAGTTCGTGCAGCACAGGCCCATTCGACGGGTTGCAGTCTGGAATGAATCGAGAAGAGCGTTAAAACTAGTCCGATTGACGGAGCGGTTGCCACACTTACAAGTCTTTTGCTGGGTTTGATCAACGGTCGATTCATGCCGTTCATTTTGTGGTAGAGCCCGCAAGCATTGCACAAATAATGGCCGGTGCCGTCACGTCTCCACAATGGCGTTGATATAGCGCCACAATTGACGCATTCGCGACCCTCACCAAATGTGAATTCCATCGAACTGTCGAACGGGGAGGTGCTCTGGAAGCCTCTGGGATCGTAGGCACGCCATGACCCCATCATCATGTTTTGAGCGTAGAACTGCGGCGCCAACTGCGGAGCAGAGGGACTGAAGTTGTCGGCGGTCCAACCATTTTGCGGAACTAAGCTGCTGGGAAAGGTTGGGTTCGGCGCGAATTGGGCGTGAGGCAACGGACGGCTGGATGGGACGTACACCGGTGAATTGGCAGCCACGGCTGCTTGATGATGATGATGATGGTAGGAACTGGATGCGTTGCCAGTATTTGGTGCCATTTCCGATGGGTACGCTGACGACGAGTGGAACATCTTTGCTGGCTTCTGAAAATCGCAAGAGAAAGAAACGAATGAAATTTGCTGTCTTCAAATCATGGCCTTGAGTTGTCTGCGATTGTCTCTGGTCCAAAACCAATTGAGTCTCTCCTAGGCCCAAGTTCTTTTCTCAACCGAAACTTTCCCAAATGTTCGATAAAAACTTTCAAATGGTGCCGTGGCTGAGGTGTCGACCGAATTGGAGTAAAAAAAGACTTCTGTTCAAGTATCAGTTTAAAAACCAAAAACAAACTTTCCGAATCGAAAAGAAGTCATCAATGTGATACGATGCGACGCCATGAGCATGTCTGCAATCAGCCTGCTTTACATCTTATCAATATTCGAATAACAAATCGCCTTGATCATTATCATTTAACGGTTTATATCTCGCGAGGTTCGCATCTTGACAATTCTCACATTGAAATCGATATTCGTTATCGCTTGACATCATTGCTGATTGGAACGGCGATGTTTTCGGCGTAAAGCGATAACTTGAAGATTGAATTGCCACCCGAACGTATTCACTCCAGCGGCCGAATCGTGAGAGTTCAAGCACTTTATGTGCGTTTCCTTTGTCGAATCTAGTTGGATTGAATTATTGGAATATTTGGATTCTGGATGAATGATTCTTACTAACGTCGCCATTGAGAGACTAATTAGCTCCAATTCCAAAATTTCAGCTGGAGCTTCCAATTGTTTCCTGATTCAATTCTGCTTTCCGAAAGGTAGATTTCCAAGTGAGTCGCTTTGCCGACGGGTATCGTCGAAGCGAACAAATTTCCCTTTGGAAAAGCTTGGAAGATGATTTGCGCCGGCTCGACTCGCCTATCGATTCATCCAAGACTTTCCAAATGCATTTCGAAATTTGGAGATCCGTCGTCGGCGACCAAATCCAACTTCAAAAAAAATTTTCTACCGAAAAATGCCTCCACAACTATTTCAGCGTCATTAAATCAAAGCCACGACGGAAAAAACGTCGAACACCCAAACTGAAAAGCCGTCCACCGTCGATTTCGTAAAGAGCGAAAACCAATAAATATTTGTCAAAAAACTGTTCGGCACCGTCGGCACAACAGTCGTGCGGGCAAAGAGAATTTTCATCGATTGACCACTAAAGCACTTCGAACCAGTGAGTTTAACAAGTTTATTGGCATGCCGAACGGGCCACGGTGCAGAGCGAGGCGCATGCATCGAACGGTTGGATGGAAACGAGACGAATGCGGTGCTCGCAAACAACTGTGCGTCTCAGCGACGGACACTAATTTATCATTCATTAATGGAACTGGTTCGATGGTTGTCGCTGTTTGGCGATCGACCGATCGACGGTGGTGACGATCGAATGCGATTTAGCTTTATGGCATTTCGGGTATAATTTTCATAAAAATCACGCGTGCGTTTCGAGCGGTGAGGTGTTTTGATTTTGGCA
>JANSTV010052082.1:0-13742 GCA_027564135.1 Lestremia cinerea
TTGTGTTTTGAACATGGATTTCCCAAAATATCGTCTCTTATCTCAGAGGCCGAGGAGAGCTCTTATCATTTCGTAAACACGCCGTTTCAGCCGCAGATGCAGCGACCAATGCAAAACATTCAGTTGAAATATATCAAACCAGTCAAACGTCAGGCAAGAGATTTAGAGAAATGAGGAATTTTGCGATAATTTTGATGTGCCTCGCTTTTGGTGAGTTATTTCAAGTTTCTCCAGATATCCAACCTTCAATTTATTGGTGGATTTTCTCAAGGGGTCGAAATCGAGTGTGCATCTGTGGGTGAGCCCGTGACGGAAACATCGGGAAGGACTCCCAAGTCCGTGAAGGACATATGCCTCGATCGTACTAGTAGCAATGCCAGCTTCGAAAAATTTAATGAACACAATACTCAACTCACCCGGGCACCCTATCGCTATGTCGTTGAAAATGACTTTCCGCGATTTACCAACCTTCAATAAGATTGTCGAATCGATAATGGTGATGTGTCCGTTCAGACAATTGTTAATCGATTTCAGCGATGGCGTTAAAGAATCACTGGGGGATTGCCTCTTAACGGAAGAGACAGTGTCATTCCATGTCTACATGGATATCCTGGAGGTCACCCATGAATTCATTTGTCACAATGAAAGCCAGAAATTTCAGGCGTTCCTTGAAGCGGGTGGCTTTCAACACTTGGTCGCTAAGTGTGACGAACTCAGCCAATCATTGTCAATCATAAAAGAACTCGCACCATTCATTGAGGTCAATGCATCAGTATGGTGAAGGTGAGTGAGAGACATTCTCGATGCAGTCGGCTCTAACGCAAGTCCTTGTCTCTTTTAGTGAAACGATCGCTTATGCTGATTGCATTGCGAATATCTTCGAGAGCGCTGAATCGAGAATTCCTGGTGAAATTCTAGCGGATTTCACGCAGCATCTGCGTAATAAAATGCGGTCAAATTGTGTTGGAACGAAATGATGTACTTTGAATTAAGCTTCTCGAAGCCAATATCTATCCAAATGTAAGAAATAAATTTGATATTTCAACGATTGTGTTTTTAAAATGGATTTGCTCTCATATCGCTTCTTATCTCGCAGGTCAAAGAGACCTCTTATGCTTTCGTAAACAAGTCGCTTCAGTCAAAGATGCAGCGACCAATTTAAATCATTCAGTCGAAATATTTCAAAGAAGTCGAACGTCAAGAAGAGATTTCCAAGAAATGAGGAATTTTGCGATAATTTTGGCGTGCCTTGCTTTTGGTGAGTTAATTCAATCTGCGCCGTAGATCCAGCTCTCAATTTGCTCGTGGATTTTCTCAAGGCGCTGCAATCGAGTGTGGATCTGTAGGAGAGCCAGTGACGAAAACATCTGAAGGGGCCACCAAGCCCTTGGAGGATATATGCTTTGATCGTACTGGCAGCAATGCTACCTTTCAAAATTTCAAGCAACAAAGAATTAAATTACGCAAGATCTTGAACAAATGCATAAGCCCAGAACACTTGCGTTGGTTTGTTGGGGCTGGTCCAGTTTTTACGTCATTGGAGAACAAGGAGAGGATGTCACACAATCTAAAATGCTTCATTGGAAGCGTAGATATGTTCGTTGTAATGTGCCCGTTGAAACAAAAAAATTTCAATTATTACGATAACATTAATGAATCGCTGAAGCCGTGCCTCACAACGGACGAGACTGAAGCAATCAATGCTTACACAAATTTCACATCGGTCATCCACGAGTACACTTGCCACAAAGAAAGCCAAAAGTTTCAGGCGTTCCTGGAAGCCGGTGGCTTTCAACACTTGGTCGACCACGGAGCCGCCATGGATGAGTGTCACCGCGAAGTCAGCATAACATTCAACAACTCGTCGGACGAAGAAATATTCGCAGCACTCATTAAAGGCAAGGCTTCAGATTTTTGCAGGTGAGCGACTGACGACGTACGCGATACATTCGTCTGTTACGGAGATTCTTGTCTCTCTCAGAGAAACTATGGGTTATGCCGGCTGCATTGCGAGGATTCTCGAAAGCGCCGATTCGAAAATTCCTGGCGAGCTCGCGACTGATTTTATGCAATATTTGCGTACCAAGACCAACTGCGCTCAATTTGAGTTGTGAACGAAATTAAGATTTACTTTTGAGCTTCTCGCAGCCAATATTTGAATTTGAGAATTAAACTTGATTTTTCAACTGCTGAAAAAACGATAGAAACTCCTGTAATCTTCCCGACCGTGTTTTGAACATGGTTTTTCCCAAATCTCACCTCTTATCTCAGAGGTCGAAGAGAACTCTTATGATTTCGTAAACAAGTCGCTTTAGTCATAAATTTGGCGACCAATTCAAATCATTCAGTCGAAATATTTCAAACAAGTCAAACGTCAAGCTAGAGATTTCAGTGAAATGAGGAATTTTGCGATAATTTTGGTGTGCTCTGCTTTTGGTAAGCTCATTCAGTCCACGACCATATTTTTCGGTCAATTCATTTACGATTCCTTCAAGCCGCCTCAATCGAGTGTGCATTGGTTGGTGAGCCAACGGGAGGATCAACGGTGGAACAAACGATTAACAGCACGGTGGACCCACAGATAGACCCAAATATTGAGCCAACGCTGTACCCACCAACGGAACCAGCACCAAAGCCACTGATTCCCCCATTCAAACAAAAATGCCTCCACCGAACTGGAAGCATGACCGCCTACGAAAATTTCAAAAAGGTTAGAGCCGGTTTTGGTGACTTTGTGATAGATTCTGGCACCACTGCGGAAATGAGATCGAAAATCTACCACATGAATTTCTACAATGGTCCCGTGGCAAGCAAAATCAAAGACTTCCGCAGCCTGCCACGGAACACCCAACACTTTATTTTAATGGCCGAGCTCTTCTATGTGACATGCCCGGTCCAAGACGATTATATGGATTATCTCGAAAAAACCATAGAAACGCTTCGACCTTGCTTGAATTCGGACGAACTGGAATCAACTGAAGTAATCATCAACGTTACCAGGACGACCTACGATTTCATCTGCTTCGATAACGGTGGCCAATTTGAATCGTTCCATGAAGCCGGTGGCTTCCAATTTGCCATCGACCACTCAGCCAATTTCACCGTTTGCTACCAAAAACTGTTGGCAGACTTCAACGGCATCGAGAATACTGAGGGCGTGGCGGCGTTTGTTGATGCTTCCCCGTCGAAATTGTGCACGTGAGTCATTGACGATTTTCTCTTTGGATCAAAATCTGATGGAAATTTTCAATCCTTTCAGAAATGTTGGAATTTTCGGCGATTGCGTTTCAGATGTATTCCAGAAGGCCGAGTCGGAAACTGTTCGAGAGTTGTTTGGCGATTTCGTACATGTTTTGGGCGTCCGCACAAAGTGTGGCCCATACGAATGGTGAACGAGGCTCTGATGAATGAATTATTCTAAGATTTTCATTTTGATTATCATAAAATTTGAATTTCGAAAATATATTTGATTTTCCAACCGTTGAGAAAAACCGATTGCAATTCTTGAAGATTTTCGACAGTTTTTTGAGAATGGATTTTGTCGAATCGCTTCTCTAATCTCAAAGAGGTCCTGGGTCCTTTTGAGAACGTAAATAAGCCGTCTCTCCCAAAGCATCGAGACTTTGCAGTGGAGTTAGCTATGGCTGTTGAGCTTACGGCAACTTCCCCACCAAACTGTTCCCAGAGGTCGCATCGGAAGCTGTCGCTGAAGAGCTCGGCGATCTAGTTCAACTCTTACTCGCCAATTCAAAGTATACCGAATTCAAGTGAACGTATTCCAGTCATCTCAAACACCCAGCTCGACTCATCATCCCACCCCAAGTGCGGTTCACATAAAACAAATCCATTGCCAAAACCTTCCTCGAAACCGTTTACGACATCCCATTCCATGATCACCGAACAGTGACCTCGACCTTCATTGCTCACTGATTAGAACCCACTAAAATCCCACGAGCGTTAAATCAGACAAATCGAAACAATTTTTTTACAGCATTCTTCAGTGACAGCAATTTCAGAGTCATCAAGCTATCGCTATCGCATATTTCGAAAAAAATGCTCGCAAAATTTGTCAACAAACGTTTTCAAACGAAGGCAAAAAAAATTATGTAAAAAAACCGAAACAAAATTAAAAAATATTTCACGTTTTTCGAAACCGTGACAATGGTCGTAGCGGCGCGTGCCACATCTGCATCACGAGCAATAAATCATAAGCCATCAGACGGGTTCATTGCAATCAAGCCAGTCATCAGATTGATCGCGTCCGCATTATAATTCACAGCACCAAGCGTGTGAGGATGACACCTGAAGCATAAGCTGGCGCATACTTGACATTTGGAGACTGTGTGGACCGTTTAACATCGATTTATGATTTTCGTGCTAAACTCAAGGTCATTGAATCATCGTCGATGACAATTGGTCGACCCGGGTGGGAATGTCTTGTTTCAAAATCAAATTCACCTCAATGGCCAATTTCACCACCGAAACCACCACTCCGACCATCTCCGAATTTATTCCAATTTCCTCACTTGGACCAACACCTGGCGCCTCGCATCCGACCAATACCGATCACACAATTGTTCTCTCGCAATCCGTCACAATGAAACTACCATCAGCACTCATCGTAGTGCGTAACTGCATCGAGGCATTTGAACAAGTTTCGTGTTGTTTCTGCCGCGCAATAGCCTCGTCTATGCAAACACATCCGTCTGATTCAGTAGAACAATGATAGCGTAAACCGGCTGAAAAACGATAAAAAAACCGAGAAAAAAAACCATTTGAATTCTCTTGTTGGAACAATTGTCAATTGGGTAATTGTCACAAAATATTTGCGGTGTGATGATGGGACCGGAACAGTCGGTGGCATTCACTCGATCGGAGATAAATGGTTTAGTGATCGATTGATTAGGAACAGAGTTAGTTTGGCGATCAGTGGCGATTCAATTGCGGTCCAGCATGGAGAGGTCCAACAGCATCCGACGGGTGCATCCGGAAAGTGATTCACAGAGTGAAAGTGATGCATGCGCTGAAGCCAAAGAACTCGGCGAAGAGTATTTGTTCAAGTGCATCGGCAATATCGGATTGTTTCAAGTCGTTTGGTCCATTTACGCTTCGATTTACGCGGTGCCCACTGGATTTTATTTCATCGCCGACGTTTTCACGGTGAGTGCACTCAAGTGGCGGCCAATTGTTGATGAATTCTTGTAGCGAAAATAGAATTTCGGTATTGTTGGGAAATGAGGCGAAATTGAGAAAACGATTTTCCGAAATGGCAAAAAAATCGAGGGAATTTTTAGTTAATTTGAAAATTTCAGGAAAAATAAAAAAAATAGAAAAAAAAATTAAAAAAAAAATCGTGAAAAATTGCAAAAACGTGCATTCCCATCAAAACGACTGCGCATTTGAGAAAATTTGAAACGAAAAACAAAACGATTGCAATTTTTTCTTGCTTTGCTTTGAAATGTACACGTTCATTTGCCAGCATTGCCACGAACGAAATTTCACGGGAAAATTTCAAATGTGTGAGAATTCATCTAAAGTATTTGAAACGCGTCAATAATCAGCCCACAGCCGTTCTAGCGATTCAAAAAATTAAAACTAAAGCATTTGGTGGTTCGACAGGTTTTTTTCGATTTTTTTTTATCGTTTTTGACAAGAAATCAAAAAGTAATTGAGCCGAAAACCAATCGATAAACATATCGTCAACCGATAGAAAAACGCACCATCAGCGCTGATTGAGTTGATTGTTGGTTTATTGATTCGTTTTTTTGGTTGGGTTCGTTTGTTTACATTCGATTGACAGGTTGACAAGACGCGTTACTTGGATTCGATTCAATTGCATGTGGTCGACCTGCAAGGGCCGGGGTATGATTTCTATGTCAAGGCCGGTGAATTGCTCCGTTGGTTCGATTAGCGATGCAAGGCGATGGTATGGGGTGAAGTTGGTTCACTCCTCCAGTTGGATTCGACTCTGACCATAGCCAACGGCAATTGATTGACTCGACGAAAACACTTGAGGCTCATTTGACTTCAGTCAGTAAACAGCACCCGGAAAACAACATGATTTTTTTTGCTCCGAGCAATTCTTCACCATCGAAATTCGTAAGGCAATTGGCAAAAAGTCATAAAAGCAACTGAACCGTCTGCGTCTGCGTCTACAATCACCACCATCGCGGGCAGACGAATGTGTCGTTTCGCCCATAAACAATCACAATACGATACGCAAACAGCGGCAGTAGCGCGGTGCGCGCGCGCGCGGAAACACTAAGCCAGTTTTTTCTTCTTTTTTTTTTTTTCGTTTCAAGCGTGCAAATAGCCGTCTTGTATGAAATGGCTTGCGCACATAACACATTGAATGCACACACAATCATAGAGCCTAGCGCTAGATATATATGCGCGGCTCGGAATTGGTTTGATTTTCAGTTGTTCATGGATCGTCAGTACGTGCAGCTTTAAGCAAAGCAAACAAAAGAAACACCGAAACAACAAAGCTTAAGGAGCAGACAAAAATCAAGTGAAAATGACTAGCGCGGGCGACTGCAATCAAATCAATGTGCATCATGGGCAGCCGATTGTGGCTGGTCGGGGTTTTGGTAAATCGAAGGGTGTGAACGATAAACGATGTGTTATTCAAGTGATTGGTGGTGCCAGTGAGAAACGATTGGATGGTGATGGTGATGGTGACGAAGAGGATGGAGACATCATCAGTGATTTCATCGGACACATTGACGTCTGGCAATTGACTTGGGCCTGTTTTCTCATTCTCTTCCAAGTGCCTTCAGCCTTCCACATATTCTCATTCATCTACGAGGTAATAATGATCTAATTGATTTGGCCCGGTCCGGTCCGACAATTCAAGTGTTGGTGTGTTTGCTCGCAACGATAACGATTTATTACGGGCAATTGATGCGAATCTTATCAAATCGGAAAAAATCAAGACGAATTAACCTTGAGTGGTGTGTGTTTGCGGTGGTCGATAAGCTTCGTCCATGATCATTCGTGTGATTGTCGGTTGGTGCTTGTGGACGTTGCGGAATTGGCAAAGCAAGTGGAACACTTGAGATTTTGGGTCAACGAGGCGTGAATTTTTTGCGGTTCCCTTCGCCTCCTTCTTCTTCTTCTACATCTTCGGTGTCGGAGAGATGTCGAAATGATCGATCGATTGTCGTGGGAATTGGAAGATTTCAACAGTGCGTGCGTGTGCCTTGATTTGAATAAATCACCGGCGGGCATGAAATTGACCCCCAAAAATGCAATTCTGTATTTGACATTGCAACGATTTTGAAGACAACTGCCAGTTGCGGTAACGCGGTTTCAGCGTTCGTTTACCTTCGAAATTGAAAGTGAAATTTGAATGGAAAAAAAATATTAAATAAAAAATGCGATCTGAATTGTTGCAATTGTGTGATGTTGACCAGTGGCAAAGCGACACGGGCGACGGGCCATCCATTGAGTTATATTTCGTGGTCATGACGATGCCAAACGGAACGGTAGCCGGTAATTGGCCAATAATGGAATATTTTCTAGGGAAAATTACCTCAAATTGTCCCATTGCAATGGCATGCGTGAGTGGCATGACGGTGCGTTGCGCCATTGGCGAATGGCTTGAATAGAACTGAAACAGTAAGCGAATGCATTTCAATTGGGGCATTGTCGATAAATTATTTTTTTTTTAATTTTTCGCAATCTTCCATTCGCCATTGCATTATTTTGTCGAGTCGAACAGCGAAATGCAATCGACGAATTGCGATTATTTTTAGAATGGCAAACTCAACGAAAGGTGTTTGGTGCGGGATTCGTTTAATCCAACGCGTTCGACACAATCCAAAAGCAACCGTCGAGTTATTGTTGAAAGCATCGCTTTTATCGATTCCGACCACTCTCAAGTACAATCGCTTAGTGTCAGCTCATTTGCGACGCAAACAATCGCCACAATCTTTGGCGGCAGTGACGGCTTGGGAGTCATTTGCATAAAACGATTGCTAATTTGATGCTAATTAAAACGACGTTCTTTGTTTCCTTTCATTTTGCTTTGTTTTTTTTCTTTCTTTTTTTTCTTTTTTGTCTTTATTTTTCATCGATTGAAATTGTCAAATTGACGAGTTCGACGAATTGAATGTTGTGCAAGTCACTATCCCATTGGATTGATTTTCGGGCAATTTTCCCTTTTTTGAACGACCCTCAACGAGCTGCTCCGAGACTATTCTATTATTCGCATTTGCTGCGGGAAACAATTTCAATTGAGCAATACACTGCGAAATGGGAGTGAGGCCGTTTAGGTCATGGCAGAGGTTATTTACGAATATGATAAGAATGCGACGCATTCGCTCTCCGATTGCAGCGAATCGATGACGATGACAATCACACCGACGGAAATCGAAATGACGATTCGATGCAAAAGGAGAAGCAAATTCAATAAAAAACATATCCCAATCGCCATTCACTCGATAATTACATTCCATTCGAAATGCCTCCAAGCGAATCCTCGTCGCGAAATAAATTGATTTTGAAATGACATCGTATTTTGACAAATGTTTGAGTGACAATTGTGAAAACCAAATTGATTAATTTCTCTCCCACACTCAAACCCGACCCATATCCCGCCAGACCACCACGACGCTACCTGACAAACCTCATCGCATCTGTGCGAGACATTTTCGGGTCATTGGTCGCCGATTCATCATCTCACGGACCATCTGGCGATTACGAGATCAGTAACAATCAGACTGAAGGTCATTGGATGCATAAATCAACAATTCCGCAAGCCAACCTGTTTACCATACCCGGCACGTCATGCAAAACCTTAATCCAGTTCGGCATTTCGCATTGTGTCAAAACGACTGCATTCGACAATTCATTTTTTCCACCAAACTCACATCAATCCAGTGCGTTGTGACGGCCACCAAAACCGAGGCCTGACTGTCTGCCACGATCGAAGATCGATTAATCCAATCCAAATGAATTGCGAGGAATGCCAATTGCTGAGAAAAATACAATTAATTTACGCTCAATCGGTGACTAGGTCACACCTGACCTCTGATTGTTCGGTTGAAACGTATGCGGTCAGACTAAGGTCATTGTCGCGGTGCAGCTTAGTGAATGGTTCCGCATTTGCTTCATTTCCGTCAAGAACGTCCACACATTGACCGGAAGTTAAGAAAGCACTTGCAGTTTATTGATTTTCAATTTCTCATTCCAGCTCACTCGTAGCTCACATGCACTGCTCAATTGCTCTCCTGCAACACAACCGATTCTATTTATATCAGATCGCATCGGATTAGTTCCGATGATGATGACGTCATCGCAACCAAAATGATTTAAACAAATTCGCTACAAATTTTTCGTGTAAAACACGTTTCACGCACATTCGATATGAATGATGTTGACAGTTCCTCATTGCTGTTGTTGACTTATCGGCAAACAAGCGACCAATTTGGTATTGACAAACGGTTTATTTGCATGTTCTAAGCTCATTGAAACGCGTTGGACGCATCCGATTATGTAATGAGCTCAGTTGAAGCTCTTCGTTTTGAAAACGATTTTCGGTTTTGTTTTGACTGTAAATAAAATCGATTGTTTCGTTTGGGATGGTGTGATGATGGTGGTTCTCAAAGAGCCCACCCCCAAATGTTCCACCGGCAGGGCATTAACCCCGTTTATGTTGTCATCCAATTTCCCTGATGCAACCCCGTCACTCACTTCCGCACTGGAATGCATCTCTCCCATTTCAAGTTCAACAATACATTTCGCTCGTTCCACACTCGCTGGCAACCATCCGTTACCCGTTGAATGTTTTAATTGCACACAACATTCCATGGTTGCATTCTACAAATCGCATACACGGAATTATTTCAGTCAAAATGCGAAATTATGCAACATCGTACGGGAATCATATCATTTGGTGACTGGCACATGACAATGGTACAAGCTCACAAACAAACGATGGGCAAACAAAGCGCAGATTGCTTTAATCTTTCAATCGTGAAGCGGCACACGTGAACGAAATTAAATGGTTTTTCATTTTGATGGAATTGTTGTGCGATTTGAATGCGATGTTAATCGACCAGCATGTAATCATCGACGCGTCCACCTGTCTGCCCTGTGTGATCTCTGTCAATGTTGAATTTTGATGGCGCAGTCAATTTTATTTCGGTTTCTGCGCCCGCGAAAATCAATTATTTCCGCCTAATTTTTGGTCATTCGGCAAGGTTGTTGAGAGCAAAGCGATTGCGATTCAACGGAAGGAAGGATCATTTCGGTCGTTTGATGTCTGTTGGATGCGAATGGTCATTGGGAATATTCACATTAAATTGACTAAATCCACTGTCAATGATGCAACTCACGCAATCAATTGCGACTGCGTGTTTTGAATGAACAAAAGCTCGATATCGAATGCAATGAATGTACGGGCTTGAACGAAACGGAAAACTTTATTCAAATCGTTTTGTTTTATCACTGATTGATTTGAATTGTATACGAAGCGGATTAGAATTAATTGCTAATTTCGATAGAATTTGATTCACAAATTGATTACGATTACAATATTACGATTACGTTATTACAATTACGAAGATGAAAAACCCATTGAATCGGAAGTGTTTTTGGACAAACTTCGTCATTCGAATTGGATCACGCAATGACCTTGAGTCTGCCGACGACATTCTGACCGAGTACGACGTGAAAAAATCAAATCAATCAATCAAAACATCGCATTCGGAAATCATTTCTCACTTTTGACATCTCTTTCAGGCATGCGATCGTGATTTCTGGTGTGCTCGACCAGATGCCTTGCGAAATATTTCCGTAGCCGACTGGCGAAATATTTCTCAATCAGCAGATGGTTGTTCGATTTATCGAGGACTTGAGAACGCAACGATGAGTACGTTATCCCAAATGGTGGCCAATGGGACAATGGAGAAATGTCAGCGTTTTGAATTCGACTCGTCCATGTTCGGCAATACCGTTCAGTCCGAATGGGAAGTCGTCTGTGACCGCAAAAACCTGATTAGTTTTGTTGAGATGTGCTTTCTGGCCGGTGCAGCAGTGGGGAGCATCACCAGCGGGTCATTGGCTGACATGTATGGGCGGCGTCACACATTGATGGGATTTGTGGCATTTCAGAGTATTGTTGGTAGGTGCCAGTCATATCATATTTGCGGTCAATGTCGAGCACGTTCGACGACCGTAAACGCATTCAACCGGTTAATTAGCGATTATTGTTGATTCAATTCATCGAACTGCATGCTTATTGGCGCATCCAACGATTTAATGCACCTCGACCTGTGCAATCCAGCAGATACCATTCGACGCTCTAATCAAAACTCGGTTACAGAAAAAAAACCTTTCAATTGCTTGTTTTTCAACAACGCCTGCAATCCGTCAATCCAATCGCCTGCAAAATGAATGAATCTGTCATCGATTTGGCCAATCAATCAATTGGCTCGGCTGCATCAGTTCCATGTGATAACAACCGGATCGTGTTAAAGCATCCGTCAAAGTGGATTCATAAATCGTGACATTTCAGCGGTTTGTTTTTTTTATCTCTCTCTCGCTTTCGTTCCGTTCTGTTCGCGCAATTAACGTGGTGATTGAAGGCGATCTAAGTGTTGCACAAATGGGCAGAACGGTTGATATTTTTTTTTTGTTCATCTCGAGGTTATTCGTTTTGTTTTTTTTTGTTTCGTGTGCTTGCTATTCGATGAGTCGTTTGCTCCTAATTGACTTCATTTCCGACTGAGAAGCGAAAAACAGAAAAAAATATGAAATAATTTTCGACGACCAAATCAGTTGAATCATTTAAACTCATCCACAGGAATGATTACTGCCTTCTCTGGCACATTGCCGATGTATATGATTCTGAGATTCGTCATCGGTTTTGCCTCCATTTCGGTCGTCAACATTGGATTCGTCCTGGTGGTTGAGCTGATATCCGGCAAATGGGTTACGATTGTTGGAATATTGGCAATCGTTCCCATGCCCGTTTCCTACGTCATCATTTCCGGTATTGCGTATTTGGCACAGAATTGGAGGAGACTTCAAATGGTGATATCTTCTCCATGGATTTTATTGATTTGTTTTTGGTGAGATAAATTGACTCATCCATTTGATTAAAGCTCAACTAATAGCGTTCATTCTCCCAAAGGTACTACCTCCCCGAATCCCCCCGTTGGTTGCTTGCCCAAGGCCGCATCGAGGAGCTGAAGGTGTTATTAATCACCGCAGCTCGATGGAACCGACGAGAGCTTCCTCCAAACTTCGACAAAGCCTTGAATTCCCTCGCTCAAACGAATGAGGAGGTGGATTCCGGTTCATTCGCTCAGCTCTTCCACAGAAAACTGCTTCGAACCACCCTCTGCGTCATCGTCTCGTGGTACACCTTCGTTCTGGCTTACATGGCCATCACGCTGCATCTCAACGAAATCGGTGGCAATATGTATATCAATACGGTACGTGACGTCGGGAACCCCGGGGACCCCCCCTAATTTCCTCTTAAAACTAACCCTTTACTTCCTCAGGCCCTGGCTGGAACCGTTGAAACCGTTTCCGTGCTCGCCTCCATCTACGTCGCAATGAAACTGGGCCTGCAATCGAATCTCGTCGCTTACATGATTGGAGCAGCCATCGGATGTCTGGTGATTGCTTTTGTTTCCAGCAAACATCTTGCGGTTGTGATAACATTCGCAATGGTCGGTGAGTGTCTCTCATTCCATTCGCCTCGTGCAAGGTCGTGTGCCATCGACAATCCACCTCAGACAAAACTCTGAGAATGATTGAAATGTTGGAATGAAAACAGACAAACATTTTGATCGAAAATCAACGCAACCGACGGAATTTAAGGGTAAAACGGGAAATTGCAGTCTCCGAAAATGGGTTACGGTGCCCCAAATGAAAATGCTACAATCGACTGCAGCGCCATCAATGAATGATGAAAATGGGGAAAACGGATTGATTGTCGAGACGAAATTCTAAATTTGAATTCCAACGTTTTGCATTCGGGTTGTTCTAAGCAAATGCAACCGTGCATTGCCGAGCCACATCAATGGCAATCAACAAGAGCAAATAATGGATGACGTTCTATTGCGATGAAACAACGCACAGACAGTGGGATGGCATCATTTCGAAATGCCACGGTGGTGCATCGTCATTCCATTTCGCCCAGCATCCGCAAAGCCAACCATCGTTGATTGTTTTTCTTTCGTTTATATTTTCTCTGATTTTTTTCTTGTGTTTTTCTTTGAAAATATTCAATTAGTGAAATGCACAACGGGAATCACAAACGCCGTTATACCAACATTCACCTCATTCCAATATCCGACCACATTGCGGACACGTGCTATTGGCATTGCTAATTTTGCGGGTGGTTTTGCACTGGTCAGTGTGCCATACATTTATCTGCTGGTGAGTTTTGTCGTCGTCGTCGTCGTCGTCCAGGATGCACATTGATTTCTGATTGGATGCCATTTCCTTCACAGAAAGACATTGTTCACATTGAATATCTGCCAATGTTGACGATTGGCTTGATGTGCTTTTTGGGAGCCATTGCCATTTGGTTGATTAAAGACGTTATGGCTGAACCAACTTGCAGCTCAGCCAGCACAACCAGTTCAAGCAAGTAAGTGCATCCAGCCAATGGCCTTGTTGCATTGCTGTTGTTTCTCCCCTTTGACAATAACTTCCAATTCGATTTCTAGTTTGCATGACAACATGAAATCGGTCCAATCCAAAATGGGTATCGGGAATCCAAC
>JANSTV010052093.1:0-13741 GCA_027564135.1 Lestremia cinerea
TTCACAATGTGTGCAAATCTTACCATCATTTATTATTTGTTGAATGCGTTTTATTGTCTTTTCTTATGATTTTTTTTTCTTTTTTACTTCACACAGAGCGTCCACTGAACTGGATTCGATCAAGCAACCATTATGTCAATTCGGTCGATTGATACTCACCAAAACTCCGTTCAAGTCACCATATCCCTATCGAGAATCCACCACAGTCTGTCGATGCACAACGCATTCTCTGCCTGAACAATCACAAAATCACTAGAAATTGACTCGTTCACACCTTCCATCACCATTCGCATTAGGATCGAGTTAGAAAAAAATTCCGCGACGTAGGGAAACCCCAATGAACATTCTGCATTTCATCCGAGACAGCAACCGGGCAATGCGCCCAACAGATTGCGCAAAACTCCAAGAACCCCATCGAGAGTCTCGGTCCTGGTGTTTAAACCAAATCTCACCAAAATACAAATGCAAGCCCGACAAAGAAAAAAACAAACCATTCTTGGGATTTTCTAGTCCAGAATCGCATATTCCGTCAGACAAGATTCTAATTGGAACTCAACCAATTGGAGCAAATCGAAACCTCAACATAATCTCCTTCCAACGAGAAAACATAGACAATCCGTATTGATTTCACGTTGGATGACCGCAAAGCAACCACGTCGGTATTTGATCTAATTGGCATCAATCTTGGTGCGGTATAAAAGTCATTTAAGTTGCGGCTGGAGCTTAGTGGATGAATGAGTGCGAGCGACTTCATCGAGTGTCTGAAACCATGGCGTTTTGCGGTAAAACTGCTATTGTTACAGGCGGTGCTGGTGGAATCGGCCATCAAATTTGTTGCCAATTGCTGAGCAATCACATAAGCTTATGGAAGCTTCATCCTGTGGATGATCCGAAGCTTAACGTTCTTTATTGCAGAGTTTGGCGATTGTCGACATTGTCGATCAACCCGATACCCTACGCAGCCTACCTGGTGAATTTCCCTCCACCTCGATTGAATACTTCGAATGCGATATCAGTGTTGAGAAGGACTTGAAACGCACCCTCAACGAAATCCATGCGCAATTTGGGACAATCGATATATTGATAAACAGTGCAGGGATATTCAATGATCGCGATGTAGAGCTGACGTTGCGGGTGAATGTGGTGAGTTTCGCTTCGACTATTTCCTATTTCCTTAAAAAAATTCCTCTTGGAATCAGGCAGGTCCTATCCACGCTACATTGCTCGGCGTTGGATTAATGAGCAAGGTGAAAGGTGGCAACGGAGGAGTTGTTATAAATATCGCCTCGATGGTCGGCCTGGACCCATTGCATCTGATGCCGGTCTACAGTGCATCCAAGCAGGCTCTAATTGGATTCTCAAGGGCATTCAGCGTGAGTCACATGCACGTCTCGCATAATCTTCAACTGATTCCTACCGTTGCAGCATGATGACTTTTATGAGAAATCTGGCGTGAAGCTGATTGCTGTTTGTCCAGGAGCGACAACCACGAATTTCCTTCGAAACTATCCGGGGAAGATGATTCATCCTCTTGAGGATTCCGCACTGGCTTATCTGCGAGCTTTCCCCAAGCAAAGGTGGATAGAGACTTATCGTGCATTTCAAACAACGTTTAAATCTCATTTGTTAAATTTTCAGCGCGCATGTCGTGGCCGAGCATGTAATTGATGTTTTAAGGAACGCCGAAAACGGCACTGTGTGGCTCAGCGATAATTCTCAGCTGACGCAGGTTGAAATGCATGAATACAATAAATTGTGAAAATAATATCTAATCGTTTCACTTGACGTGAATCCAAGTGCTAAATTTGGATCTGCTCCTGGATGGTTCAGCTCTTAAAAAAACACTGTTGTTGAAAAAAGAAATTCAATTCCCTCGAACATGTATCACAACGCAGCTATCGCTGTCATTCAAACCGCACCGAATTTGCATTGCGCATTAATTTATTCGATAAAAAGGCTCGCTTGTTGGATGCCAATCATTGTTTGATAAATAATTCCAAGCAATTATAGTTCAGTTGATATTTCTTATCGATCGAATGACAAACGATCGTCGACAATACAAAATAATATCTCACCAAACAAAGACACACAAACATGGACGGACGCCTGCACTCAACACTAGTCAAGCACACAGCGACACTAGACTGCGTCTTACAACGCGATTTATCGACCGGATTAATCACCTCACATTTCATTCGATTTGCCATTTCATCCCGAACGAATTTTGAAGCATTGTGACAAACCCATCCGCTCCATCGGTTATTGGATGACTGCATATGTCTGCTCACTTGAAACGGTTCGCAACAGCACGTTTTTAAGCGATTTTTTTTGAACAGATGTTTGATATTCACGCGACAGGCAGATAAGGCTTTCCATTCGGTTTTTCCGTATCCGGTTGGACACTGCTGCCCGCAAAAGGGGAATGGTGGGTGGTAAATTGACTCGCAAAAATAAGGAACAAGACAAAGTTTGTGGTGCATCTCACGCTAAACTCAATCTTGGCTGCCATTTCCACTCGGGCCCCAAAATATGTACCCGACGCGCTCAAGTAGTTTCGTTGTAATGATAAAGGCGAAAAGTCGAAACAATTGTCACTTGCCATACAAACTCTATAAGCAAACAGAACTGTCATCATTGAAGCATGAACACAACGAAGTCGAAGAAAAAACTCGACGAAATGTTGCTGGTCATGCTGCGCATGCAAGTGATAACCGCCATTAGACTTCGTTGCCTTTTGTTATCGGCGCACCAACGTCACGCAATCTCAGTAAAAAATCGATTAATGCTGTTTTTCGGCTTGTTAGTCAACGAATCAAAAGATGATCAACAGCTGAGGATCTCCTCTGAATGCCAATTTCAGAGAAAATGACAGAAAAATCGATTTTTGATGTGTTATTCGAGACGATGTCGCCTTCCGAAAAAGTGCAATTAGCTACTGGATGGGCGCAGCTAAGCAGACAAATGCGCAAATCGCGAATAGCCATTCGTAATGCTCAAGAGTCGATAATTGATTGACTACCGACTCACAAATCACAGCAGACGGTCGGACGGACAATGTGATTTACCATAAATTGAGTCATTAATCTCCGCGATGACGATCGTAGTGACGCAAATCCAATTTATTTGCAGTTGCAGTCTGAAGGAGGAAAATCATCTGTTCGATGACGAAAATCTCTGCGGGAAACCTTGAGCTGTTGATAGGTCGTCGGCGAAACCATCAAAAATGCTTAAAAGTCTGTGGGCCAATTTTGATGAGACCAATTGCGCTTCGAGGCGATCCGGAAACTCATTCGCACCGATTCCGTCGAAACAAACATCGTTATTGTCGAGATCTTAATGAGATCCAATACGTTGAAATTGTGGGAAATCACATCAATCATTTATGGAAGACTGCTTATTTCATCGCCAAAGGCTGGTTGATGAGCGAGCGAGAAAGCCGTCATCCACCGAAAAGCTTAACTAATCGAAAATAATGAATAAAAAAAAACTGAAGAATCATTTTGTTTTGTTGTTGTTTTGGCCATCTGACTTCGCAGCATCGTATAAATACTGTGAAATTCCATTAGAACCCGAATCAGAAGCAACAAAGATCAAAAGTGAACCAACACGACGTGAACAAGTTTTTGAATGAAATTCGTGAACTTCTGAAGTGCTTTGCAGTTCAATATATTTGTGGTCAGTTTGTCTCAGAGTGATAAATCATTTAATTGACGGGTGGTGCATGCCGTTGTGGTTATTGGTGTGTCCTTAATCTTATCTTGGTTTGGGTTTTGATTGTTTCGGTGATTCTGGAGCTTCAATATAATTGGGGGGCAGATTGAATTTTGCATTCAGCTTCTGGCAGGCTAGTCGTTCACAGTGATTTTGGGTAGCAATGAGTTTCACGGGAAAAACAGCTTTCATTACAGGCGGTGCGGGAGGTATTGGTGGTGCGGCTGCCCGTGCGTTACTCAATGCCGGAATTGAAGTAAGAATTTCGTGGATTTGTCCGAGAATTTCAATTGATTTCATTCAATGTTCTCTCGACAGAAAGTGGCTTTGGTCGATCTGAACGATGCGCCAATTGTGGCCGAGCTTCAAAGTGAATTCGCGGAGAAAACCATTGTGTTTCATAAGGTCGACATTCGGAAGCGTGCCGAAATTGAGCAAGCATTCGATCAGACCATTGCGGATTTCGGCGCCGTAGATATTGTTGTGAACAGTGCCGGCATTGTTAATGAGCCCCAATATGAGAGTGTCATCGACGTGAATCTAGTATGTATTCGTGTCGAGTGTGAAATTCATGTAATTGTTTCCGAATCTGTTTGTCGTAGACGGGTCTCATGCACAGCACGTATGTAGCTATCGAGCGTATGAGTGTTGAGAAAGGTGGCAAAGGTGGAATCATTGCCAATGTTGCATCAATCGCTGGGTTGGACTATCTCTTCAATGCACCGGCTTACACGGCCACCAAACACGCCATTATTGGCTTTACACGTGCGCTTGGCGTTAGTATGATTAAATTCACATCATTTATCACCAATAATCTTGGCGGTTCTTATCGGTTGAATGTTCAAGTGTTCCGTCCTATCGATATTCCGAAATGGGTTTTTCTTAAGCATTCGACTGATAAACACATCAACAAGATCTGTTTGATGATCAAATGCTACTGTAATTAACGAATTAACGCATAACCTTCCCACAAAAAGGACAAATTTTACACGGAAAAATTCGGTATCAAGTTCTTGTCCATTTGCCCGGGATACACAGTGACGGGAATGCTTGATAATCTTGGACCAAAAATCTTCCCCGCGGGCAGGATTGAGCAGGCTGCTTTCATTCCGTTCATTAAAATACTTGGCTTGCAGAGGTGAGTTCGATTTTGTCGACTACGCGAGGAGAATACTTCATGTATTGGAAATTGCAGCGTCGAGGTCTGCGGGAAGCTGCTGGTGGAATCTTTGGAGAAAGGCGAAAATGGATCGGTTTGGATGTTGAATAGGAGCGAAGCGACGGAGATCCTTCCTCCCAAATATCTCCTTGAATGAATTGAATGCCGATTGAAATCTCGATTATTATTGTTCCGTTGCGAATAAAATTGACTTCTGTGAGAATTGAGAATTGTTTTGATCACGATTATAATGATAATGAGCTTTTTTATATCAACTGGTTGATTCAATCCGGTTTTGGATATTAGGTAGAATCGAATAGCATTTGACTCACGATTGGAATATTTTTTTATCGCTAATGGGTGTTTGTTGTTCAGTTGACAAATTTTAGTCGTGAACGAAACATCTATCGTGAGCGATAATAAAATTTCTTTCACGTTATTTTTTTATGGTAAAATGTTGCACCGTTGATTTGCGCAGTTTTTTCGAGACTTTTCTTCCTTTCTTCATTTTATTTGTAAAATTAGTTTTGTTCTGGAGTTTGTTGAGAAATTATCGAATTGAAAAAAACATTATCCAAAGTCTGGCTTTCGATACAAATTGCAGATAACTCTCCGAAATGTCATTCGATGGGAAAACCGTTGTGATCACTGGCGGCCTGGGAGGCATAGGGTTTGCACTTGCGAATGAATTTTTAAACCAAGGAGCAGCCGTAAGAAAACGTTCCTTCTCCTCATCCACCCGTTTTGAAACATTTATTTCCATCAGAATCTCGCCCTGTTGGACGTGACTGATCATTCGAGCAAAGGGGACAAACTGCGCGATGAGTACAAACATCAAAACATCATTACGTTGAAAATTGATGTGGGCTCAAAGCCAGACGTCGAGCGAGTATTCAAAGAAATCGTCGACCAATTCAAAAGCATCGATGTTTTGATCAATGCGGCTGGAATTTTGGATGAAAGACAGGTCGAAGCAACGATTCAAACGAATTTGGTGAGTTTTTCCCATTTCGACTCATCGATTTGCCTACAATTTGAGTGCTTTCAGTTGGGCGTGATAAATTCGACAGTGGTTGCATTGGAATACATGAGCCAGCACAATGGTGGAAATGGTGGAACGATTGCTTCCATTTCATCGGTCATGGGTCTCACATCAGTTCTGACAATTCCCGTTTATGTTGCTACCAAGCACGCAGTTGTCGGATTCATGCGAGCGCTTGGTGTAAGTTTGAATCATTCGCAGAAGCCGGCAGTTTCTTAGTTTCATGAGGCTATCATTCCAGCACGACTACATCTTGGACCGGCATGGTGTTAAATTCATAACAATCTGTCCTGGCCTTACCGAAACCCAAATGATTGCGGATTTTGCCGACAAAATTTTCTTCAAAGATGGTCTGGGGATCACTAACCAAATTTTAGAGACTCTCCCCGTCCAATCGTATGTTCGACACATCTCTCGACGCACACAAATTCTAACAAAATTCTCTTCAGGGCCACGACACTTGCTAAACTCCTCGCAGAACTTCTACCATCTGCCAAGAACCGATCGCTTTGGATCATCGACGATGGAAAATCGGAAGAAACCGAAATCACCAAATATTGGAGAATTTAATCGACGACGCGATCCGTCGAGTTCATCAGATTGATATGCAGATTACTCAACACAACTTCATGGCCGAAGGCACTTTTAGATAAGAGCTCCCATTGCACTCTCCATTAACGACATTTCATCGTTTTGAAACGATCGAAATGTTGCAATTTTTCGCTTATGTTTTTTTAGATTTAACTTGCTCTTGTTGTTGCTCTTTTCAACATACACATCACAGCACTCAATAAAGTATTGGAATAAATGATAGCGGGGAATTTTACATAGTTTTACTTTTCGTTGTTCGTATTGGATCGTTTCGTAGACGCGATGCTTTGCGATAGGACACAATTCGACGGAGGAAACAAAGTCATCTTTGAATCGAAACATCACTTTTTCTAACGATCTCCCTTTGCCATTCAAGAAAAATCTCTCCATCGGTCAAGTCGATATCGTCCATTTATAAAAAGCCTTTCCCGATTCTCACATAATCCCAACATAATTGATAAGCGATGTTGCTCCGTGTTTTCGATAGTAAAATGGCAATCATTCTTTCCGATACAGAATTCCTTGGCGTTTTCAATGGGTTAATAAACTTGGACTGCAAACTGCCTGAGGCACACTGGATTGGCAACTGCATAAATTCATCCGTTTGTCGAATGCCGGATTTGAAAAATCGAAAACTCATAAATTCCACTTTGGAATTGCGCACGAATCGAAAAAGATCGACTTCAAGGAAATTTGATAATCCATAAATAACATTCAATTACCGATGCCTAGTCGGTATGTAATGTCAAGTTCAATACCGCTTTGATGATCCACGACTGTGCGTGGAGCAGCATGCATCGGAAGCCAATGCGTATTGACTGCACATCGGAAAATGACATTTCAGACGAAAATTAATCGAATTGTGGCGATCGCATGCTGTTTATGAAATCATTGATGGCAAACCGGTCGATGGGAATCGCTGCGAAATTTATTTCGGAGCATAAAAAAAATCGATGGCATCCATAAATCGATGACCGAATAGTCACGATGACAATTCAATGATGAGCGATGGTTGCTGGTCGGTTAATGAGGCTGTTGGAAAAGCAATCGAAGGCAATAATTAAGCAATTAACGGGGCGATCCAGAGCGATGAAGGAGGCAGATAACTGTTGGACTTGAATTCAGGAAGTGTTGTCTGGAACCCGATCCTAACGCGTGCATGCATCTCTCGCGAAACGCTATTCCATCGATCAATCTTGTGTGCAATCTCCGCAGAGACGACAGATTAATTGGCTCGACGATGTACCTGCCAGTCGATCATTTGGCGGAAAACTGCACTCGCACGCATCCATCAATCACATTCCACCAGCTGCATAATTATCAATTCATTGGATCTCCTTTCGGGAATTATGCGGATCTGGTTGTCGTCAATGCCTTGGTTGACGGTGAGCGACCAGCGAAAATCATCATTATCAACGCAATGTGATGATGTTATTTTTGATGAAAATTGCAAGCGAATGAAGAAACCAGTTGACCATGATCTGTGAAGTTTTGTTATCTTTCGGTGCACTCGCAGCTTCATTGTGTGGTGGAGATTTGATGGGCCTTCCTTTCCTTCTGCCGTTGATGCGCATGCAATATAATGAAGAAAACGATGAAAAAAAGAATGTTTTTAATTACCTTTTGTCGCAATTGGCAGTGACAATAATTAGAGCAAAACAATTAAGGCAATGACGAGAATTCGTTTGCTTGGGTTTCATGCGGTTTCAACGGTGATCGATTGACATGCTGGACGGTGATCTGGAACTTGAAATCATCATCGCATGAAATAAACTTGATCAACATCTGTGAAATGTCACTGGATGCTTGCATCATCGTGCCAGGGCCCTGGCCACAGGAAATCTAATGCATTTGCTCTCGTCCCGGTTTGATGTGTGCCCGATCGAAACGACACCATTTCCATGTTGCGATTCCGTTTCAATCACGGCGATCGATAACAAGCCAACAAACAAATCGAGTGCCTAGAAGCGGGAAGGGAACCTACACGCAACCACAACCACCGAAATTGAGCAATACAAATGACTGTATTGGATTTCGTGCAATTGGCGAGTGGAAAATGAGCGATGATGAAAAATAGCAACAATTTGCCAGTGCACACTCTGATAAGACAGCGATGGGTTCGAGAGCGCAACGAGACGACGATGAATTCAATCTCGTTTGTATGTGTGTGTGATGTTGCAACGATGGGTGGTTGATCTGGTCGGGTCTGGTCGGGTCGATATGGTTTCGAGTGCATGATGTGCGTGCGCGCCGCGCAAATGATATTCAACTCTGATATAATCCCAATGTAAGCGACAGCATTTATCGAAATCGAAAGTAGTATGAATATAATGTGGTACCTGAAGGTCAGTCACAATGCGCGCACCGTCTGATCTCCTCCGGTGTGCATCGCTGTCTAGTTCAAAATAAATGTCTCTGTTTTAGCGCGTATCCATTGCGTGGATTCATTTACAATTTATGGAATCAGAGCACCACCGGCATTGTCAATGTGAGCAATCTGTCTGGCTGCTGGATGATGCGACTGCAGGATGATGTTGTGGCCGTCGCCGGTGCTGATGTTGGAGCGCATCTCATGTGTGCATTCCAAACAACAATGTAATTGATATCGCACATTGCTAGAATGAAAGATGACTTTAATGTTTCTGTCATTTCGTCGGTCGGTCGGATGATCGGTCGGTCGGTGGGATGGTCGGTCGCCTAGTCGATTGGTGGTGGCTGGTATGTCTGTGTGCGTATCTGTGTATGCGTGAGATTTTCACTACTCATTTCATGTGAATGCTTTATCTCTGACGGCCTTGCCATCAGGCAAAAACATGTGATTTCTGCATGGAATGGGTGGTGGTCGTCTTCCGCACCGTGACAGTCAATATTTTAACGATGCGATGTGCCACGAAACATGCAAACCCTCGATGGGAAACCATTCCAATTTGGTAGGCTACGTTTTGGCTTTGATAAGCACCGCACAAGCAACCGACCCGACCGCTTCAAGAAAACAGACACGCAAAACGAAGAAAACAATCGTGAAAAATGCACGAAAAGAGCATTGAGAAGATCGAGGTCAGGCTGTGTGTATTTCGATATCGACCGGTGTGCGGTGAATGATACAGATAAAGTGCGAACCAGTCATCAATAGGAGGACGCGCATCATTTGTGTTTGGTTGCAAAGTTCCATCTCAAATGGTGGTGGCGACGATGGCGACGACGACGGCAGCGGCGACGATGGCGATGGCCAGTGGTAGCGGTCTTGCGATTCATTTCGTATATAAAAGCTTTGATTCAGGATGGAAATCAGCACAATCGTCTCAGAACATTCAAATCGCGAGTACTGGAACAGCCAGCAGCGCAATTTGCAAAATAAACTACACAGCAATTTTTGTGAACATTTTTTAAAAAGAAATTCGTTAAAATAAAAATGAAATTCATTTTGATTGTTTCGGCCGTGCTTGCTGTGACCGTTGCAGCACCAGGTGCCCTTTTGTCGGCTCCAGGCACCATAATCACCGCTCAATCGCCAATTTTGAGTCAATACCATTCACAAGATGCCCTGGGTCAATACGCTTATGGATACAATGGCGGTCTGTCGGCCAAAGTTGAAAGCAAGTCACTCGATGGTGTGACACGTGGATCATACAGCTATGTGGACGCTGAAGGATTGCTGCAGACCATCGAATACACCGCCGATGCATTGAACGGTTTCCGAGCTGCTGCCACGAATCTGCCAAAGGCACCCATTGACACCAATATCGCTCCTGAACCAGTCCGTGACACCCCAGAAGTGGCTCAAGCCAAAGTTGAACACTTGAAGGCATACAATGAAGCTGCCATCCGAGCTGCTGCTGAACCAGAGATTCCAGCCCAAGCTGAATACGTTGCCGCTCCTTTGACCCAATACCAGCCAGCCCAATACCAACCAGCCCAATACCAACAAGCCCAAATCATTAGTCTGCGACAGGATAATGGACCAGCATCGTTCGCTTACACGATCGCCGCCCCATGGATTGGAGCTGCTCCACAATTCATCAACAGTCCAATCATTGCTGCCCGTGCTGCCCCTTTGACCCTTCAATTGCAGTCAGCCCAAGGTCCACAAGACACACCCGAAGTGGCCCAGGCTAGAGCTGATCATTTCGCTGCTGTTGAAGAGCAAAAAGCACGAATCGCTGCCGCCGGAAACCAATAAAAGCTCGACGCTTCGTCTGCACGTCAATCTTTTAGACTGAATCCGGATCATCAACCAGCAATCAATCAACACATTTCTCTGGTCAAAATTCAAATGTTCTTTTTCCTAAACAAAAAAAGCATTGCAAAATTCTCTTCTTCTAAAAAAGTAATGAACGATTAAATTTAATAAAAAGATATACAAACAAAATAATTAAATGGAAAGCGTTGTGTTCGAGATGAAATCGCAGCTCCCGATTTCGACGGTCAAGACGTGAAACTCACAACTTTGACCTTCGCTGCATAAAGTTCATAGCCGCCTCGATGAATTCCTCACCGATTAACCGCTGATGCAGTTCTTTCAACTCTTCATTGCAAGCCTTCTCCAAATCAGCCGTTTCAAATTTCTGCATCAATTTTTTGCTGGCTTTCAACGACTCCTTTGGTAATTTCGCAAATTGCTTGATGCGTGGCCATAACACAGCCTCCAAATCACTTGGTTTAAACACTTCGGAAACGAAGTTGAATCGCAGTGCCTCTTCGGCCGGCAGCTTGTAGTTGAGGAGAAGCATTTCAGTGGCTTTCGCCTTGCCCAGAATTCGTGGGAAAGTGTAGCTGCCACATCCCTCAGCGCAGAGTCCCAAATGCGAGAATGGTGTGTAGAAATACGCCTGTCCGAAAATCAAATAAGTTAAGCTGAATCGAAAGAGCGTCGGTGAAGCAACATACATTATCGGTGGCATATACGACGTCGCACAGGACCGCTGTCGTTGCCGCTATCCCAATGCAAGGCCCATTCACAACGGAAACCAGCAGTTTTGGGTGTGTGAAAAATGCTCGAATCATCTTGTCAAGAATAACTAGAGATTTTCGGATATTCTCTTCGATGTCGCCACCAGATTGAAGAGCCGCCGAAATATCGTTGCCTGAACTGTAGAAGTCTCCTTCTCCAGTGATCACAGTGACCACTATGGAATCGTTTGTAGCGGCGTCATTGAGGACCTCTGAAATGTGCGGAAGAGATTAACCAACGATTTCCAATTACACTTCTTCTCACACCAACCGGTCATCTCCTGATAGGCCACCGAACTCAATGCGTTCTTCTTCTTCGGATTGCTGATGACAAGCTTTCGTAAGCCATCTTTATCGATAACTTTGATGAATTTGTTATTCTCAAAAGACATCTTCCGCTTTCTCCAAAAGTTGTCTCAAAGCACTGACCGAAACACCACTGTTGCGAGCAAATTTTGAACTTTCGACCGCACTGTCAGTGCTGTTGGCATTTGTTGAGACAAACAGATCTGTTTCATGAGATGACTTCGCTCAGTCATTCGGGCTTTGGGCTAATGATTTTCGACGTTCGTTTCATGTTCATCTGTTCTCTTCGCTGGCGTTTTTCATTGTAAAAGTTTCCGCGATATTTCTCTACGAAAATTTTTGAAAGAAAAATCTAACCAACGGCGGAAATCCCTTCGCATCGTCAGCACAGCAATTTCATTGCGCCACAAAGACGCCATGCCGATGCATGTTGACATTTCGATGTAGCTGTCAGCTGTTTACTGTCAGCAGCCATCTGTCACTTTTCGAACCGAACAGTTTTGTTTGGCATTTCAGAATGAATTACATTTTATTTGATTAATTCCGGTCGATCGCTGAATCATTAGGCTAAATTGTTATCAGCTCTGGTGTAAATTGCTTAACCGATTGATGGGCCAGAACGAAAACTCGAGAAAAAATGACAGAATTTCTCGTGGAAGATAACATTTGTGGTCAGCAATTGCTGCAAGTGGTGGCTGTGGGGAATGCAATTATAGCAGAGATTCTCCGTTTGAAAGATTACATCCCGGACATCTTCAGGTGACGCACTTCCCGAGCCACATCCCATCGACCTAAAGTGACTGATCCTCCCTTACAGATTGGAGAAAAAAGCCGAACAAACCAAATATGCGGACGTTATTTTGGACTTCAGTTACTTCAAAATATCCGATGCGCAAGACAAAAAAATTGAAGATGACACGGAACTACAGGATCTGGACGAAGAGATTCGCGAGAATTACATGGAAATTCTGACACGATGCTATCACGCGTTCGAGAGCATTCATCAGTACGTGTGCGATTTGAAGAATTTCGTCCAGGAATTGAACGACGGCCTTTTCATACAACAATCGCTGGAGAGTGTTTTGCAGGACGAGGAAGGCAAGCAGCTGATGGTGAGTGATTCGCGTTGAAATTGCTTGTGCGCGGGTTGAACGATATCATCCTCACTTTAAGACCGAGTCGCTGTTCCTTTACGGCGTCATGCTATTGGTGTTGGACTTGCACATTCCGGGAATCGTTCGAGAACGCCTGCTGGTTTCCTACCATCGCTACAATGCCGACCGAACACACGGTGACAGTAACATCGATGATATTTGCATGTTGCTGAGATCGACTGGCTTCAAGAATACGCCAGAGGCTAAGCGCGTCGCCAATTACCCGGACGAGTTTTTTCGGAGAGTGGATTTGGACGAAATGTTTGTCGAAATGGTGCTGGGACGCTTGCGATCCGATGACATTTACAACCAGATCGCGGTTTATCCACTGCCCGAACATCGATCGACAGCGCTGGCCACGCAGGCCGGTATGTTGTATGTCTGCTTGTTCTTCTCTCCGCAAACCTTGCACTCGCAAAACGCGCAAATGCGTGAGATTGTTGATAAGTTTTTCGCTGACAATTGGATCGTTGCAATTTACATGGGCATCACGGTGAATTTGCTAGACGCATGGGAACCGTATAAAGCGGCTCGTAATGCGCTAGCCAATGCCATCGATGCGACACACATCAAAGAGATCTCAGCGAAGCATTCGAAACATTTGGAAAAGAATCTATCGCAATCGCGATTGCTGCTGAAAGAAGGCACATTGACGGAACAAATGCTCACGAAGAACATAACGAAAGTGGTAAATTTGATCCGAGATTGTAACGTGACGCTGCGTTGGTTGATGTTGCACACTAGCAAGTCCATGTACGATTGCAGTTTGAACAAGCGATGCAAGCAGGTTGAGACTCAAGTGATCAATGATTCGTCGTACAAATCGAT
>JANSTV010052115.1:0-13736 GCA_027564135.1 Lestremia cinerea
CCACTGCGATAAAGCATCAAGATTGTGAATTAATTTAGAAAGACATCCAAAGAACCATTTTGTTTGATGACTCAACGCAAAAAAAAACACTTTGCTGTCAAATCGTCCACACATCAGTTCAAGGAATTTATTTTAACAACAACAACAACAACAAAATGAAACTAAACGCTAAAAGGTGAATTTACAGAGAAGTAAAAAATTGCATGAATTTAAATGTTTAGTGTTTAATTACGAACAATTGAATTAACAAAAGTAAAAGAAAAACGGTGTCGCATATAACCATAGCCATGGGTGGTTAGCAATTCGACCGCATTAACGGACATTTAATCGATCTTTGATTTAGATTCATTCAAATTCCAGCAACTACCTTTGAAAGAAATTCCATTTTGTTTGTTTCATTTCGCGAACAAACGACAATTGTTATGTGCACGAGTGAGCTTATTGACTGTATTTCCCAAAAATTAACATTTACGACCTAATCCAACCAAAAAAAAACAAGAACAAAGAAAAAACACAAAAAGAAAAAATTTAAACAAACAGAATTTTACAGTTAAAACAAATCAACTTAAGCTCGAGTTAAATGACAAAGAAAACACTGAACAGAAAATAAGAAAAAAAACATTTAATAAAAAAGAAGAATTGAAAACAAAATGAAAAATCGAAGCGATAAGAATTATTGATGATTTAGAAATTGACCATTTAGTGGAATTGTACGAGGAAAAAAACACACTGAAACAAATATACACACACACAACACCCAAAAAAATACAAGAAAGCAGAAACTGAAATGTTGATATCAATGCCATACCGATATGCGATAGAAAAGCACCAGCAAATAGCAATTTGGCATTTATACAGCTTAATCGAACACATACTTGCAACTGATTCGAATTTTGGTCTGAAATTGCAGCCGCAACGTTTCGAATCTGACCTAACCATTGACCCACCTTCAAAAAATCGTGCTCAATGACACGGATTCAGATTCATTTTTCTTGGAAATTTTCCATCCAAATCCAACGACAACCATTCCAGAACGGTACTCTTAGCGGTAAAACAAAGCAGACTCTAGGCTAATAACATTTCGAAGAAGCAACAATTCATAACTTGTATTTATTGAATATTGATAATAATTGTTACAATAAATTCAAAAGGAAGAAAAAACATGGAATTTAACACAAAATATATATAAATTATAGCTTAGTTCACTAAAATGGAAAACATTTCAACCACAACAACAATACAATATATGAGCAAGAATGAAGCGAGAATAAAAACATTAAATAATTAACGGTATTAATAATATATTGATATGAATGATACACTATATGAATTTTCAAATTTTTTAAATTATTTATTGAATATTTAAAAAGTGAAGAAAATTTATTAGCAAAATGTTTATATGAATCGACAAAACATAACAAAAAACAACTGGAACATTCAATGGAAAATTAACAACAAAATTACTGAAGCAAATTTTATCAAAAGCAAAAAAAAAATTTAAAAAAAAACATAAAAAGCGAAAACTGAAACAACATAAAAATACACTCAGAAACTATAAATGAACGTAAGCTACGTAACGACTAATGTAATAATAATGTAATAGCAGAAATCATGCGGAAAATGAGATAAAGAAAATAATCAAAAAAATGTAAAATGCAAAAGAAATTTAAAAAAAAATGCAAGAAAAAATTTATAAAAAAATTCAAAAAAAAAAAATAATGAATTCATGTAATATCGTAGACAATACTCTCACTCATTCATTCAGTCAGACATACATAGATAATAGCCATATTTAAAACGAGTAAGTGTACGACAGTTCTCTACATGGTGAAATGAATGACCTACCCTGAATGCAGTCAGTTTCGAAGAGATTTTCCAATTAGGTGTCCATTCAGTAGCGCTTCAGCAGCTGAATCGTTGACATCAAAGCAAAATCAGCCCGAGAAGCAGAGTGTTATTCTCGAAAGTCGTTCGTTTGCCATTCAAATTCCAACACATAATTCATGACTCAACATGAACGCAACAGTGCAGTGCAAAAAGGAAATAGATTTTAAGGTTAAACCAAACGTAATAAATGGACAAATCATCCTCTCATTTACACTGGGCACACACCAGAATTCCAGTTATGCGTCAATTGTTACGTTCAAATTGAATTTAGCTAAAACCTTGTCATATCCAAATCCACCGTATGATTTAACGTATTTCGTAGACAGAATCTAGCAAAGATGCTGAAAATATGGGGAGAATCCTGCAAAATATATTGTTTCAACTCCAACAAAGAAGGAAACCCCCATCAAATCAGTTCTCCTTCGAATATGATGTTCGATTATGTGTTTCTTTTAGGGCTTTTGCTATAAGCCACAATCAATTCGATTAATTCGAAAATGATTTTCAAAATGTTGCTTTTTCAAAATCCAAATGGTCCGAAATGTGTTCACGTGGAATCATCATTGAATAGTTTTATTTTGTCCGACATTCGCAATGACGGCGGCCATTGTGAATGTTTCAAATGAAACGCACGGTCAGTTGAAATGGATTCAAAATGCTTGGTCATCAATTCAGCATCGTGTCGAACATTCGATAATTAGATGAAAACAAAACACAAGCGAATTGTTTGCATTTTGAACCAAACAAACAAAACTAATTCGAATCGATCGATTTGAAACGCATCCATTATTTTCGATAAATCTCCTGCGCCATTAAATGGACGGGAATGAACAACTATTTCCATGAATTTGTGTTTTATTTTTTGTGTTTGAATTTAATCAATGAGCATCATCACAAAGTCAAATGAAAAGAAAACAAAGAAAAAAAAATGAGAAAAGCAACAAAAAATATACAAACTTTGTATGAAAAATTGATATTGTTGTATGACATGAAAAATTCATTTAAAAAACATTGAGTGTACTGTTTGTTTATAAGCTGCTGTAAAGTGATGGAAAAATTATTAAACTATCAATAAAAAGGTAAACAAATACAATTGAGTATGTGCATGACATTTCATTTAGACAACTCAATTATGGGCGACAGCCTGAAGGCGACCTACGAAAAAGGTCAAACAAAGCGAGCGGCTGTCCACCAGCGCACATCTGAAGGTAAGCAATGGATAGGTCGTCCCAAAAATAATTCTTTACAAATTCAAACCTTCTCGGAAAACTGTCACAGCAGACATGTATATAGACAGCATGCTCTCTGTTGGCCAACTGGACGAGGAAAAAAAGAAGAGTGATGTTGGTCAAATTGCGAATTCATTCTGCCACGCGAACCGTATGTTTTAGTTTGAAAGCATCCCTTGACAATAATTCGAGCCGGAATCCCGAAAGCGTTTTATCCAAAATATCGGTCACTAAATTGACACATGTTTGTCACAATCAAAATACAAGCCACTGAATACGCACACGCACTCGCGCTCACATTTTCAGACCAACAACAACGAAAAAAAACTTTCTGATCTCATAATTATTCTTCTGGCAAACAGTTAAGCTGAATAAATAACAGGACAAAGCGATTGAGGGACGAAAATACCAGAGTAAAAAACGAATCCATGCGACGACCTCTTGATCCGATTATATAACAAATCTTTGGCGAACGAATTGCATTATTTTCACACATTATGCCAAGATCTTCGTGTTGTTCGGACACACTCACACACACATATGCACAAACACAGGCAAGCACACAGCTCGGAAGGGTGACGATCAACGTTGAATCTATCGTTATCGTCATCATCGCCCGCCCCTGGCTCGAGAAAAACACCAGCTTAAACCCAACGGATTATACAACAACCACATGATTATGTGTGATGTGAATGAATTCAGCATGTCATGTTTGTACATTAACAATATTTGTCAACAATAAGGAGCATAATCGGGTTGATTTTCGAGACCGCATTACATAATAACCGCACCGCACCGCATCGCATCACCAGTCAAATGCCAGCCGGCAAATTGAAATGTGGAAAAATAAATGGGTCATCGAGTTGATGCTTATGTAATGCTGTTGATTTTTCAATTCACCATTTGAATGTCATCACAACCAATAAAAATGAATCAACAAAGTGATCTGGCGAGAGTTTGCCGCGAGCAGAAGGAAAAAAAACAACATTCAATTTCATTCTCAGCACCCAATCAATATCGAATCTGCGCCCGCACAGAACATTCGGAACATCGGGTATAAATGAGTTTTTCCGAACCGAAATTCAAATCATGACTTTCCACCATCTTCTCGAACATTATTGTTTCATTGGAAAAGTTTTCGATTAATGAAATTTGTACATTTCATCATTCTGATGGTAGCCGCATTTCCTTGCCGTTGCTTCCATACGCCACAGGGACGATGACGATGCCGAATTTTTGACGAAATACAAAATACAGAAGAAGCACATAGCCTTCCGTCGAAAACGCGCAAAAATACGACAAAGTCATAAAAAATATATTAAAACAAAATTCAAAACTCATATCTGAAACGAGAACTGTTGCTCATTGAGACCTGTGGTGGTTTTGCGTTGCTGTCAGCAAGAAACAGCAACGCTGACAGCCATATTTGCCGTTTTCAGGGCGAAAATGTTCACAGTTTGTAATTTCGCGGATATTTTGAATAATATATATTGCAGCAATGAATAAGACGAACCGGGTTAGGTGGCTTCGATGGCGGTGATGATGGTGGTGACGGAGGCGGTTATATGGTTCTGCGTCTATTATCCCTCAGAAACATAAATTTAATGAAATAACTAAACTCAAACTCTTAACGACACAATTATTCCGCATTCACTTACTACAATTTTAATAATAACAATAATATATATAGTATTTTCGAATTTTAAAATTGCTACCGGGAACAATGGTTGTATCAAAATACGCCCTAAGATAAACAAACTGCAATTTACATGGACCCCCTTTTTTCCTCGATTACAGTCGAGTCATTGTTGTATTGCTGTTGTTGTGGTCGTCGTCGTCGCAGTCATTGCTTTCTGACTGAATGACATGAAACTAAAGGGGGTTAGCCATGGTTACAGTAACAAGTATGCCGAACGTGTTGCAAACGATGCGCTGATCCCAACCCGGTCACAGAGAATCGTCCGCACACAGTGAGTTAAGAAACTCCATCCATTCTTAATGCACCCGTTGCGCATTAAGCTTGAGACGAAGCGAGGAAAATATAGGATATTTTTTTTGCAACTTGTGTCATGTTTGGCTTCGTCTCTCTTTTTTCATCGAAAATCAAATTATACCGTTTCAAATATGCAGTGATAAATGTGAAATGAATTGAATAAAAATTGCTGAATGCAACCCCTGCAGTTTAAAAAATGTAGATTTGGAAACCGTCGAGTTGTTTTGACGGTTTCTGTACGACTCTTCGGTACTAAAGCCGCTGATTTGTTTTTTTTTTCTTTTTTTCGATTTATTCCTTGGTCTATTCATTTGCTCGCATTTGCTACTCATTCACCATTCATTGCGAAGTGCACCCTGCCTCGACGATCTATTCGGTGTTGTATTGTTGTTGTATACCGGGCATGGAGCGATGAATTCTTGTCAAATTGTGACATTTGTATTTTGTATCATGACGTGTTTATTATGGTTTAGGTTTCAGGAACATTTCAGTTAATGTTTTTTTATTGCTGTTCCTGTCAATGCAATGCGACTCGAGCAAAATGCATTTAAATCGAAATCAAAATGACAATGAGCGTGACGAATTGGGGATGAATGTAAATAACCGCAGAGTCAATGTTCAAAAACGAAAATCTCTCAATTAGTTTTGGGGTTCAACGTAAGGCGATATTCCACCTTTGGTGAGTTGCATCTGTTGGTGTCTGTTGGCTGTGTTGGCCCGGTGGATTGATGGGCAAAGATAAATTACTTCCGAGCGAAGAAGAACCGTCGATTAACTGAAGAAAACGCAAATCGCATGAAAACCATTTTCCATCGTCGTGATTGATTTCTCTTGTTGGTCGAGGTTAGCCGGAAGAATAGTAGAATGAAGAAGGGGAAAAAATCGAGACATTTTAATCGATCGATTTTCCTTGTCGTGTACATCAGATGAATGTCAATCAATTTAAAGCAATTTCCGTCTTGGACATCCGCTGGCCGGTTGCCATTTCCATCAAAGATAATTTCGATTAAAACGGTTTCCATTGGAAAATTTATTGCCACGGCATTAACATTGACGTCATCCAGTTTGGGATTTTAATCAAATTGATCGGTTCGGATGTTTTACCCTATTCGTCGTTATCAACCAACGATATATTGTACTATAAATCAATTTGATGTTTCAGATTTAACAATACACGTTCAATATGTGTAATTCACACCAGTTCGAGGAACCAGGCGAACATAATTTGACAATTTTACCGTTAGGTTTCCAATTCGGCATCCAAGGCCATTCAACAATTTCGATGGCAAAAAGAGTAAAGAAGTACTTGTTGGTGCTGGTGGCAACGCATTCCACACAGAAACATGGCCACACGCATACACAAATAGAAGATGAAACAGACAGACACACGGAAAAATCGTTGGAAAATATAAATACGAAACGACAACAAATCCATTATATTAGCAAAAATACGTCTTGAAACATTATATTTGCAAAGTAAAGTAAAGTAGGCACTTTGGCACTTGACGTATTGGAAAGAAAGAAAGAAAGAAAGTAAGTTATTATGGGCAACAATGCGGCGGTCTTTATTGTGTGCGGAGGTAAGAATTTTCAATACGTCATTGCCGTCGTCAACGCCGTCTAGCTGAGCTGAGCTCGATTCTCTTTTACTGTAACGTTTTCCTTCGGCGTTTTCATCAGTGGCAGTAGCAGGGCCAATCGCAACGACGGGGATGGCATTGACATCATACTTATTTCTTCACCATCAACTTTGCCTACTTCACACTCTGATCGACGAAAATTGAGAAACCAAAAATTGCTTTTATGAAATTGAACAAAATATTTCCTGGATTTGCACAGCAGTCATTTTCACGTTCATCGTTCTTGCGCGCGTATCCATCGACCTCTATCCCTGTGGCGTAGCCTATACCGTCTCGAAATGGTATTGACGCCACTATTCCGATGTGAGAAATACTTTATAACAACCATCACACAAATCTACATATTTATACGTAGCTGTTTGGAAATATCTTGTTTAGCCTTAAAAAGCCTGGCTCAAAGGAAGTTTATATTTTTATTATAAAATGACGTTGCCAAGTGAATGAAACCGCACACACACACACACACATCGCCACCCGCAGATAGGCTAACATAAAAAATATTTTTCTTATTCGCTCTTTGTATTCTCATTCATTCATCTAATTCATTCATCCAGAGGAGTCTGTGGATTCAGTGCATGCATGTATTTTATTGCTGAAAGCTATAATTCTAATAAATTTAATTTATTAAAAATGCGATTTTCTCTTAACAAACAACCGACAAACAAAAACTGACGTACGCAATCGCACACACACACACATACCCGAACACGTAGAGAATACCGCATAAACAATATTTCAGGTATTTTTCCCGAAAATGTCCAACGCTTTGCAGTACTTCAAATCAAAATGGGCAAAGCATTTCAATTGGGACATTCAATATAATCATAATCGCATTGTGGTATGGCGATGATGCATACACAAACACACAAACAGAGGAGAGAAACGAATGGGATTTATTATTGTTTGAAATACGTTTGGTTCCTGAACAGTCTTTGGGGCCAAATTCAATAACAATATTTATGATATTTCAGTCATTTCATCATTTTGCTGCCATCAAATTCATTTTTCTGCGCCATTGTTCTAATGCCATTATATAATTGTCAAATGCTGAGTAAAATGATGGTGACCAATTTAAATTTAACCTTCTGCATCTATGTGCTTTCCGCCTCCAGTGTGAGTTTGCCGTGCTATACAAATAGCTTCGGTGAACGAAATATACACGAATCACACATTTAAATGCAAATGCACACATTTAGACATTCTCATCGAGCCAAAGAGACTGCACACAAACATCATTTGGAACACCCGAAAAATTTGCAGCAATGCAGATGAACTCTGACCTTCATATCATTGATTTCCTACATGCGGTTGTCTTTATATAGAAAATAGTGAACCGAAAAACTAGGTCTTCTCTATAATAAAAATGTAACACAATTTCAGTAGTGGCTCATTCACTCACATAACAACATTCACTCACCGGCGCTAAGAGATCGTCCAATGATTCAAACATGAAAACATTTTGTATTCAAAATTATATGGAAAACGGTGCATGAGTTTGTGTTCGTGTGTGTATGTGTGTGTGTATGTGTGTTTGTATGTGTGTGTGTATGCGTGCTTGTATTTCGGGTTCTGTCTGTCCGTTTGTGTGTATCTCTGCATATATATACGAAGAACTCAAGGTAGTATAATAAACAAGGCAACCATCGTGATGGCATAGTTTATTATGTGGTACGTGCTGCATACATTTTATTCGTCTGTCTTTTGTCATAATGAAAATAGCAAGAATGTACTCAATGATTACAGGGCAGTCGAATGCCGAAAAGCAAAAATGCGGAAGAAGAAGAAGAGAAAAACGATGGTAATCATGTTGGTGATTTTGAACATTCATGAAATGAACGGGACAGGTCAAAATGATGGCAAGAAACGTGAAAAGATATTGGAAACGAAATACCTAACCGACGACATGAATCTGAAAGAAAAATTTGGAGAAATTTTAAAGTTTTAATAAATTTGAGCGGAAAAAAACTTTCAGGCATTTATTATATGGGAAAATGTGTTTGAAAATTCAAATTTATCTTATGCTCTTTTTTTGCCTTTTCGTTACTTTCGGTGGGCTGTTGTTGGCCGGCTTTGGCAGGAGATTTGCCTGAGGAGTGGATGATGTGACACAGAAAAACACATACATTGGTAATTTATTATTGTAATCGGTTGTTATGACCGAAACTGAATCACCCAATAAATTGGAAAGTTTGTCTTTTTCGGATTTCAAAGGCGCCCAGAGTATTGTGTTCTTTCGAGAGATTTGCAGTAGCTTCGTGCTTTTACGCTTGACTAAAGTTGATATCTTTGTTTAACTTGAAGCATTCCTTTCAAGAACGAATTACTCGGTTTAACCCTTAGCCAACCGAAAGTTTTTCAAATTTTTATGAAAAAGCCTATGAAATTGCTGGGAGATTTTTCTTGCAGTTGTAGTCTATTAGTTAAAGCTGCTGTGATTTATTTTACAGAATCATATCTCCCCACCGGCGGACCCTTCTGCATGCATGTGATAAATGACACTAATGATTATAGCTGTGCTTGATGGGCTCTATGTGTGGCCATAATTAAATCATATCGAGTAGAAACCTCACCTGTTAATAGGTTGATGAATTCAACGTAACTTCATTGATTGGTAGCATTTTTTTCGTTTTTTCTCTCTAGCATTTCGCTCGTCTAAGCAGAAACTCGAGCGATTAACGAAGGCAAAACGTAACGGAACGGAACCAATAGAACCAAAACCAGCAACCATTACCCAAGCATTAAATCAATAACGGTTTATTTCAAGCATTTTTTTTATATAACAAAAAAGTTTTTCTACGTTTCGTCGAATCGGTTTCGTTATGGTTTAGTCGAGGTCATGACATGCTGTTATCCCCTAATTGATTTTATAAAATAAACATAATTATGGAAAAATATTCAGGAAAATTTTTGCACGTAAAATTTTTCGTCTATTTTTCTTCTTTCTTTTCATTTTCAAAAGCCCAGTCAAAGTTGAAATATTTTGCAAAAGTTCATTCTTTTGTTTTGATTTTGATTAAAATGACAACGAATGTCCTTATTCTGAAGATGAGGAAATTAGTTTCTCCCTTCATATTCTTATTAATCATCGCCATCCAAAAGTACCAAAGCGACCGTTGGTGTTGTATAGGCTCGATTGGGGTAGCACAACACAGCCAATAATGGAAGGAAACTCATTCGACATATTCTCCCTACGCTGTGATTACAATAAAATATCTTGTACAATCATTCAAACTCGAAACCAGAAAGGTCAACAGAATGTCGCAAATTATTTCGACGCAAATCTCTGAATTGATTATAAGAATTATGTCACGCAATTTGCAAATATAATGCGACACCGAACATCGTAAATTATCCTCAACACACATGAACCATTTCAACTTTTTCGGGAGGAAAAAAAGGTTCCACTGATTTTTGGGTGCTGCTTTTCCACAATTTTTTCTATTTTCCTTCTCATTGTGCTCTTGATGCTTTGGCTGTTTTGTTGCTGTTGTGGCGGCTGTCTATTCAAAAACCGAATGAAACGAGCGAGAAGTGATGGAAGAGAAAATGTGAAAAAGCGTCAACTGATGAGAGAATTATGAATGCTGGTGTGATGTAGTGTGTTATCGTTTTTTTCTTGATTTAATGCGATTTATTCATGTTGTGTAAGTTGAATAGGGGAATGACGGAGCAATGAGGGGAACGTTTGATGCTAGTGGCATGCGAACTGGGGTGGCAAATGAAGGGGAATTGCTTGTGGTGACTTTGTCATTTGTGGAACATGTTTTCAAGTCACGGGTTCAATTCGTGCTTTCGAAAAGGATCGAATTTCCGTTGAAATTCAGGATTAGTGCTTCGCGGAGAGTCGTTAAAATACAAGTTGACAAAGATATTGGAATTCCAGAAGATCCAACGGGGAAATGGAACGGCACGCCAAACTACGTTCAGCACATTTTTGCTTCCGTTTGTGCTCCGACCGGCGATTCGTTTGCTCCAAAATAATGGCTCATTTACTATCTGCTCTATTTTTTTCTTTGTTTTCCTTTTCTCGCTCGTCGTGCATTTAATCCGAACGCCAATTTGTGTCATTGTCAGAAAATTAAAAAGAAATATTTACATATTGTTAGATTTCAAATGTAGAATCATTCAATTTCGTTGAAATTGATTGTCAATAAAGTTTGGTTGTTCCATAAACGATTTTATGCTGTTGGCATAGCGGCAAGACATTTTTCAAGTGACCGAAAACTTTGTTGATTTTTTCCACTTTTCTTTCGGCATTCCTTGTTCGTTCGTTCGTTTGGTCGATTCATTTGCAAGTCTACAAAATAGTATTGCAATGCCAATGATATCGATATGATGGAAAATCGAGAGAATCGAACAACAAATGGCTATCGAAAATGAATGCAGCCCAAAAGAAGAAGAAGAAAGCGATCAAAAATTGTTGGGTAAAATCGGAAAACATTGAAGAACTTTCATTCTTCTTCTTTCCGGGCATGAACATTTATTAAATGGTGTCGATGCAGAAGGACTTATTGAACAAAATTAATATTTTCCACATTCAACAGAACGGTTATATCACTGAAAGTTTATCTGCAAATCTTTTCGTATTGATTCCATTGCTGTTTACTGGCAAGACGACCGATCGGCGGGGTTCTATTTATCTGGGTTGGTGTTGCGTGTGGATTTTGTTGCTTTTGCTTCATTCCTGTCGAATGAAAGTTATTTATAATCGACAGCGGCTTGTCGGCTTTGGAATTTATTAATTGCCACAATTATTCCTTTGATTTTAGCCATTTGTTGGAAGTGTCTGATCTGTTTGTGAGATGACGGGATCGTACCAGAGGAAAGGCTATTCGAAGGAGTCTCCATAATCGACGATATAGATTTGATGTGCATCCATCCAAATGGGGCATCTTGAAATGCCAAAGAATTCTCTTTGATGAATAAATAGCCAGTCGAACTCAAAATTCTCCAATGAAACTGCTCATCCAATTTTAATGGTCAAGTAGTTTTTCTAGAAAATAGAAAATAGAAAATTTATCTCCCAAAATACTCTTCAAATATGCTCCATGAGATTTATTTTACAGTTTTGCTGTGTTGAAGTCACTAAATGTGAGCAGTGGTTTTAAACAGGTTCATCCGCATTAAAAACCAAAAGAAGAAGAAGGAAATAAGATTGCCTGAAGCAAAAACCAGAATAATTTTGAGGCGGAAACCAAACGATGGTTGGCTGATGATGCTAAATTGAAATGAAAATGATGGCGGATTTTGATCAGATATTGAATGCGAAGGGACGACTATAACGATATTCATGTATCACAAGTGGCGGGACAACAACCGGTGCGAGGGTCGAAAATCATGATGCTTCCATTAGAACCAATACTAATGTTCAAACTGCGAAACCGTAAAACCACCAAATCCCTCAACCAAACATCCAGAAAGAAAATAGCAAAACAAAAATCATCAAAAGAGCTGCCTTACCTTCCCAAAAAATTGATTTCGCATCGGCTTGAACGTTGTCGGATTCAGCATATATACGAGAATAATGTGTGCATATCGCCTTCGGATGAATCGCCTATGAGACTAGACTAGGGTGAATGCCAAGTGATTTGCCACAGCATCATCGTCCTTGCATCTGTGGGCACAATTTCCAAGTTGTTTTTGATTTAAAACGCATCCCATTTGCAAATTGTCCATAACAACAGCAACAACAAATTACAACGTGAAATGTTCCCTTTCAATTTATTCTTCCTGATGCGATGATGATGAAAATAATTTGGCATCTTTGCTAGTACCATTTCTTCGGTGCAAAAAGACAAAAAAAAAAAAAATAACGTGAAAAAGCCGCAGCAAACCCAAAATGCAGAATTCGGAACCGTAAAACGAGCAGCAATTGTAATTAAATTCAAATTTGACGCCGTACATATTAATTGCTTTTGCACAAACCAACTAACACAGAAGAACTGATAAAAACGTGATGAAGGAAAGAGACAACATATAATTATTAGCGTTTGATAATAATAATATATTAATATTGTGGAATATGACTGGATGTTGCTAGTGACATTCATTAGGGTGCATCTGTGTGATTGGTGGGCTTGGACACATCAGCATCCCAGTGAGCATTCGATTGTCGATGTTTTGGAAACTCCCCGGAATGGTTGAATCGAGGCAATTTGCTTCAAAATGGGCGTATGCACGATGACCAGCGGGGTGAACATTTTGCCTGAGGGTTTTTTTGGCTCGATTCTCATTTTCAGAATTTTGTTTGAATTGACGATACACCCTCAAGCAGATAACGGTCATTGGAAAACATTTGTTTAAATAATTTTTGCGCAAAAAAGTAAGAAAATTAAATTCAAATATTTTTGCGCAATTTCCACTGAACCAAGCTCCATACACTGTTTAGTTAATCCATCGCATTATTTGCATGTTATTTTGGTTTATTCCCGAGTGAATTATTTATTTATTTATTCAATAAACAATGAAATGAATAAATGGCAGTTGAATCGGTAACAATGGGTTTGCAGAAAATATTAATTTCTGTTGATTGTGTAATAATAATACCCTTGGGTCGATTGTTTCTTTGGAAATGTTTGTTTGATTTTGAACAATTTAAAGTAACTGTGTGTTGTGTGTGTGTGTGTGTGTGTTGTGTGTGTGTGTGTGCGGGTGTGTGTATCTGTGTATGTGTGTTGGTATGAGAGTGTGTGTGTGTGTGTTGGGGTTGGTATGTGTGTGTTTGTGTTGGGGTTGGTGTGTGTGTTCTCTCCTTCTTCCAAAATTCTTGCACTAAATTTACATTTAATTAATTAGATAGAATTCTTTTTCAGCATTGTACTCTAAATTTCATAATTACAATAGTTCATAGAAACTAGCAGACGTCGCGCTAATTTCAATTTCCGATTCCTGGAAGTGTCAATAAATTAAAAATTTAACCCTTAGACCCCTATTGGGAGCTATACTTCCCAGACATTGCAAAGTTAGTCAATCGCATAACGGTTTCTT
>JANSTV010052126.1:0-13735 GCA_027564135.1 Lestremia cinerea
ATGATCATTTATTGAAATTTCTTTCGAAACAATTACCAGTGACATCACAAATGAACTGAACTGTAATGAGACGGTCGGCCGTAATTGTTTGTTTGCGATTCGATCGGTCGTTCGTCGATTCAATTTGTTCGTCTTCGAAGCCAATTCGAGTCAATCAAACGACAGAATGAGTTCGTGACGGAGATTGGATTGGTCTTTGACTTTGACTGGCTTCGATTTGAGTTCATGACAAAAGTTGCCATTGGCGACAGCTCATTTAGAATCAGATTGACGGGCCTGCGATTAAAGCGTCACCGAGCAGATCCCCGATCCCGCGTTCGTCATCCAATAGATTTGTGGCTCGTTGCCCACTTCATGCGAGCTCCATTCGACAGGACGAATGCTTTCACTGTCCGAGTGTCTTATCAGCTCAACGAATCGAAGCCTTTCGAAGCGCAAGCACCCAAATTGAATGCAACAAGTGGTGGCCATGGCTGTGTGAATGCAAGGCGATATTATCATCAATTTTTGGTTTGGGTTGGGATATTCAGGTGGACGGGAAGCTCAGTCCTTCACTCCCACCCTGCATTGATGACAATATGATAATAAAACGGTCATGAAAGCACCGAATGTCGACGACGTGGGGCTGTGGTGTGAAGACGTATCGGCAGTGTGTTTTGAGCTTTAGAAACGCTCCTTGAAACCAGACGAGCTCAATCTGTCTCATTGGCTTTGGCTTGGACTTTGCTTGTCGCCATGCTCTCATTGCATCACTAGCGACTGCAGGAGACAAACTGATGGCGAAATATTTGTCTAGCTTTTCACAGCACATGGCTTGAAAACGCTTTCCAACTGCTGTCAAATGCCGCAGAGCCATTCAAGACGGGAACTGCGATCCGATGGTACAATTGGACTCCAATTGGCGTGCAAACAAACTGAAAGCAAATAGCGGCATATGGCGGCAATATGATGTTTCGCAAAAATGAGCTTATTTTCCCGAAGAATGTGCCCGTTTTGGAAAAATTCCCAATCGCTTTCTGTTTGCATAGTTGTGCGCCATTCCGCCAGGTTGACGACGATGGTATCCAAAGTGATCGAGAAGTAATTGGTAACCAAAGAATTTCTCTTGAAATTTTATTGGGAAAAATGACAATTCGATGATTAGATGGTGCGCCATCTGCCCCAAAATAAGTCGTCAGCAAACATTGATGAAATTTCTTCCAAATTTGTTTTCGAACACGCGCAATTCTCCCAAAGAATGCGCCAACGGAATGCTAGACATCTGGTCCCGCCCGATCTATCTGGAATCACCTAGCCAAACAAGTGTTTGATGCGAGCCAGAGTCGTTCTAGATATTTTGCCAAAAATTTGTGGAATTTCACGGTGCGTCACGCACGGTGCAGACACGTTTCCATCCAGAATCAGTTCGGCGTGGAAGATTCCATTGGAAAACATAACCTCCCCCCGCCGAATGCCCCGTCAGTTCCCAGCGGATCACGAAATCTATTTTAACCTCGAGTCGAGCGAATTGGAAATGGGAGTGGCCTCCTGTTCGTTCACGTTGGGCTGCAGTGTCCGAGTAATTGGCCACGACAACGGATGCTATCATTCCGCCGTTCCCTTTGTTCTTGTCTGCCACACGAAATCAACTGAATAATTCTGACGCAGCGCCTCGAATCGCAAGCGACTCTCGTCGAAGTCAAGCCAATTCGAACGCGACGAGTTATTTGGACATTTCGAGAATTGCGAGTGTCAGCCGCGAAACCAAGGCGGAACAAATGGCGATATAATCGCTGTTGTCATTGTTCCACTCGGGCATTCCGGCAGTGGCTTGACATTCCGCCGGGTGGCTGTGAAAATGTGCCACAACGAGCAGTCCGTTCGAATGAGATTTCCGCAGTAATTTTCGAAAAAAGCTGGGTGTGACACCGGTTAAGAGGGCCGCACTGCGTTCGAATGATTGGATTCGGTCGGATCGGCCAGGCGGACGGTCGGTTTGGTGCTTAGCGGCGCAAAACGTGAAATTGCGAAAATTATAGTCGAAAAACCGCACGATTCGAACAAGATCAAACGCACTCACACGCTCCATTCGATCCAATGCAAGATGCAATCGATGCGAACGGCGGCAGAAGGTGGCTCGCCAGACGAAATTGACTGTTTCCGTTTCATTTTCGATGTGCGTTTTTGCTGCGATTTGTTGTGCACAATTTTGAGTTCGTTGATTCGGATGATGCATTCGAATCGGGCGATGCAAAACAGTCTAATCGTCGTGCAGTCAATCGTGGCGATGACATATGATGCGAACGCTTTGTTTGTTTTGCGGCTTGATTTTTGCTGAACAATAATGGGCACTATTTGTTTAACAATAAATTATTTGCATTTTTGATGACAGCCCGTTGCCGTTGCCCTTTTTCGGCATGAGCGATTCGGTTCTTGGAGGGGCACGTTTGCAATTGTGGCAATTGATTTTCGAGCGACCGGTGGAATGGAGGACGAGGTGATGTGACACGACAACCAGATCACTCTCAAATTCATTCCGATTTTGCGGGCGCGAAATTAATTGGTTGAATTAATTTCAAGTACACTCGCTCTGTGTATTCGATACGGCGATGAACTTGCCCCTTCATGCAGGATTCGTTTCACGAAGGGTTCTAGATCGATGTCCAGTTGGGGTGACCGGAATGAGCTCGATTAAAAGCTCAAGCCTTATTGATGTGGTGGTCTATCGTCTAGACTGAGATGAAACATCACTTACCTGAAACGAAAAGAGGAAAAATTGAAAATTAATTCACCGTCAATCGCAATCAATGGAAGTGACGCAAACTGCGATCGCAATCAGAATGCGATTGCGTATCAAACACAATTCCTCAATCAAACGCATCCAATGCAGAAACACTTCCACCCAATTTCAACAATAGCGGCAAACTTCTCGGAAATCACTCGACCGTTATCAAACATTTGCCAAAATGAAAGCATTTATCAACGCCATTTTGGCGAGCGAAAAAAATTTCATTAATTTCGAACGCATCGCGAAAAATTATCGCAATCGCGCAATCATTTGTTTTCGTGTCTCGTCTTTGTTGTTGTTGTCTTTAAATTTAATTATTATTTTCATAGAATTGAAATAATTACGGCAGAGGGAATGAATGAAGAATGAGAAATCATGAGAACAAAATCATCGAAGAATGAATTATAAATGGGTTCGTTCGGAATGATCATTCTATTCCGTGTCGGCATTGATGGATGTCGTGCCTGGGCGCCGGTGAGTCGATGATTTCAAGTGAATGGGCTGCAGTCAGCTGGAAAATCGGGTTTCATGGCTTGAAATTGGATGAGAACCGGCGAGGGGTTCACTCCCCGTTGATCGAATGTGAAGGTCATCCGTATGATTGTTCGCGTCGGCGATAAAGCGACCTCCAGAGAATTTTGTCAATTGCGATAACCTTCAGGTTGATGGTCGCATTCTGGGCGTGTTTCACTCCCGATATTCTGTAATCGCCTGATACATTTCCCTTTTCGAAGGCAGTCGGATGCTTCGCCAGCTATTCTTGTGGGAATGACGTCGATCGGCTCCTTATCTTATCGTCAGAACAGCGTCGCAAGCGAATCTTTACGTAAGTTCAATCGCACACCAACAAAATGGGACAATTTCTATGGTTCTTTTTTTTCCGCGGCTGTTTTGATGTCGACGAAATTTGCTTGTGATATTTTGCAGCGATTGTGAGGCAATGTGTCATTGTCAATCACCGCACTGCTGTCGACGTCCTGCTCCGCTCACCGGAATTTCCATGCAGCTCAACTGACTGGAATATTTATCGTCTGATAAGAATCCAGTGACATTGGAAAATATTCGAGGAATCTAAATTATTTACTGGCGATACACACTCACACACACAATCACAGTTTGTCGATTTGCTCTCGGCCGGCACCGACGTTGAATTCAACGTCAACATCGGCATCGACTCCAAGCGATTCGCTTCACTTCGAGCGCGGCCTATCAGTTCGATGAATGCTTTTGAGAATATTCCATAATGCGATAAGTGCGCGTTTTTTCTGATGTGTCATCGATGTTCGCTGTCACATCATTTCCAATTGAGAACGAATCCAACAATGATAATTGTAATCTAATAATAACACAGTGTTCCGAAAACAAAAACAAAAATAAAAGACTGTTTGCTGTTTGAAGGAGGTGTGGCCATTCAGATCGTTTTTTTTTTTCTTCGTTCCATTCGCAGCGATTACTTTTTTTTATTGCGAGCTCTCACACCACTTTTACGTTTTCAAAGATACGGATGCTGTTGACCAACATATTTACGACAGTGTTTACTGGTTCGCTCTGGATTTGACCTCGACGCAGGCTCGTGGCTTGCGAGACCAACGCGCAATATCCATCTCATGTTCATCGCACCATAAATTTTGCAGACGTTGTTTGGCGTCCGACACCCAGCTGACGAATGAATCCCAATCGAAAATCCGAGCCGAATCGAAAGCGTCTCCGTTCAAGTGGACGGTCATCGAGCACTGATGTCGTCGATAAATTTCCAGTCGGTCGCATATTTTAATATTCGCCGGAACGGAATCGCTCTGATTTGCATTCAATTTCGGTGAATCCCTCCCTCCTGTTCTCACAGACAGCGACGCAGAGAGTGTCCGCACACGAGCACTCATGGATGATGAATTCTTTTATTGAATTTCGATGATGTTCGAAGCAAATCAAGATTGCATAGCTCCGTGCAAATGGTTTGGCATAGATTTTGGTCAAGAATTTCGCCATTGAATTTGTGTCGGTGTCACTTGGATCGCACAATGGGCAACAAACGTCGACTGGGAAGTTGTAATTATGACATTCGCCATCATCTCCTTTGTTGCGGACTAATCGTCCGGAAAATTGAATGGCGGAGAAGTCGATTTTGCGTGTCGCTGAGATTGAAACGCTCAGAGATTATCGTTAATTCGTTCCGGATTCGAATTTCGAATCTTTGCAGGGAGCTTGCGTGTGAGTTGCTTCTAGGGGGAGTTTTAGAGCTGTAGGCGAAGGTGCCTGGAAATCTAATCAGTACTGCCAGCAACTGCGGCTGCTACTGAATGTCTGCGGGAAATATATTGCTCAAAAGTTCGACCAGCAGCTTTTCGGGAAAATTTACGGCAAAATGCGAGTCGCATTTGCATTCAGAAGCCGACGACGTCGAACCTGAAAGTGGAAAGTACGTCAACGGCATGGGTCGTTTCTGTAATTACTAGTTGGATACATTTCGAAAATAGACGCAAACTTGGCATGAATCCCATTAATGAAATCAAATAGAGACGAAAATGTGAGAAACAAAAGTGAGTGAATTATTCGTTGACTGCATCGAAAGACGACGGATTGAGCAGCGCAACCACTATCGCCAGCAGCAGACGACAGTCACAACAACAAAAACACCAGCACACGGACGATGCCTCGGTACGTGTCATTTTCAATTGTATGCAATAAATCGAACAAAGTGTGATTGCATTGCGCTCATGTTGAATCACGTTCGCCGTTCAGCATCTCGCGCAATTGTCGGTACGAAAACAAACACCCAACGCGAATTCTAACGGATGATTTCAAAACAAAAATTATTTTCGTAATTTCAGTGTCAAATTATCAATAAAACCAGACTCAACACAGCAGCTCGGAGTGCCATCGAGGATGGGGAGGGTTTTGTGATTGGAAGTGCGCATTGAGAAGCCCAGAGCGAGGCGGCGGGCGAGGCGAGGATCTTCAGTCAGTTCGCCAACGAAGCAAAGTAATAAAAAAAAAAATGAGTCAATTAATTGAATATCATTTCTTACGCGAGAATTTTTGCAACGGCTAAAAATAGCCGAAAATTTCGTTGCAAACTCATAATTACATGAAGCAGATCATGTAGAGAGGCTGAGTGTTCGACCCGTCGACATGATCACGCCAAAGCAAACTGTTTGCTCCAAAGTTTTCGTTTTGGGTAAATGACAGTCTCGCAGCCACAAGCGAAAAATCGCGAAAAAGATTTATTTTCCGTGTGTCGGACCGTAGACGCAATCGTCCAATGATTTTCTTCCGTTCAATTCGAAGTCACACTTTCCTTCGTTTTCCTCGTCGAGATTCGCCAATCGCAATTCATTTGCTGCGGGAAACTTGGCACCAATTCAAATCCACTGTTCAATGGAGAAGCAGAAACACACGCACACTCACACGCACACTCACACACAAACACACACACACTCGCGCGCGCGCGCTTTTACACTCATGTCATGGCATCGAGCAGGCGATTTAGTGAACCATTAAATTACGTGAAATAACATTCAATGGTTTAACTTAAAATGCGATTTGGGTTTGGATTTGGATCAGCGTCGGGATTAAAGTTGGATCATTTTATTGGAAAACAAAACGATAAAAACCGTCAAACAAATTTCGTTCGTTCAGTGGTTCCATTTCACGCCATTCACATTGGCAGATTTATGCGTTCGACGCCGACAGCAAGGGTTGAGCTTTGATGGCTGACGGTCTATTTTCGTTAGATTTGGACCTCGAAATTGCCACATCGATTAGTGATCGAATTCCTTGGTGCTCCAGCATTCGCTTCGCTACGTGCCTAATGTCGTTCGCTCCGACCATTTCGTCATTTATTTACAAAACAAATGATGCGTCACCGCGCACCAGTGTCTTTTGCGCCCGAAAGCGATCAACCCGACGGAATTTGATCGGTCGAATCACAGGCAACGCTCCGGTCCGAATGCGCTCGACTTGCACACGGCCTCTCTCTCTTTCTCTCTCTTTCACTATCTTTCTTTCTCTTTCTTCCTCTTTCTCTCTCTCTTCTTCTCTCTCAAGCAGTCATCACACTTTCGCCATCACTCCCCGAAGTGGACGAAGACACGACCGAAGGTAATAATGATAAAATGCGTATTTTATGAAAATTCATTCGACGCGATCGTGAATCTTGCGAGATTTATGAGTGGCTCCGATATATCTCTCGATGAGAATGGGCTGGGTGACATTCGCGACAAGCGTTGCCAGCGAAGCTACGAAAATAGCCAAAGCCACAGAATGGGGCCTATTTGATCTCGCAGGGATTAAGTTGTAATTGACGGTTGAAGATGCTCGTACGGTGTCACTTGAAATCACGCGACCAAGCCGGAATCGAACACTGGTTCAAAGCCTCGCAGCCTTTGCCACCCAGCCGACAATGGCGTCACTGCCAACTTGTAAACGATCAATAAGGCCACTGTTCAATAATCTAATATTTGCACATGATTTATTTATAAATCAACGCAAATAGCCGGCCGTATTTCATCGATTTCGTAATAATATCATTTGTCTGTCTGAACGATAAATGAGGTTTCGATGCGATTTTGTAAAAAAGTAACGCACAATAAATCATTTCGCTGTTGAACGAGAACAATCGACCGCTTGGACAGCCGACGATTTGGAGCGCTGTCGACGAACAGCGGGCATCGATGCGACTCCGAGCTTTCCTGGACACGTGGTGCATTCACGAGTGAGCTTGACGTGCGGATCTCAAAGGCGATACAACAGACAGGAGGAAATGGTAAACATTAGCATTTCTTGTAAGACTCGCGGAAAGGTCACAGTTGAACACGGCATTTGCTGTCCCGTGCGGTGTAGTGTGGTGTGGCCGGTGGCAAGTCCGACAAGCTCGGCAAGTTGTATTGACGCCGTCGCAAACAAATTCGAAATGTTAACGTTTCGATTTAATTTTTATTATTTCCGAAATGTCACGATCTCAGATCTTGCAATGGGCTTGTGGTTGCGCTGCCGCTGTCATCGTCGCCTTCAGTTCTGCAGGTAGTACAACGATGCACTTTGATGTTGTTGTTGTTTTTTTTTGCAAGGATTCACGCCATTCCAACAATGACAACAACAACGACCACGAACCGAACAATGAGCAATTGTTGGGGTTTCTCGTGAAATTGAAAATCATAAATTACCACTGAATTGTGATTGCATTCAAATTGTAATTTTACGTTTTCGCAATTGGTCGCCGACATGATTGGTAGGTGCTATCGAACGCAATGTTTTATTGCTGAGCGATTTGTGATGGCAGCCATTAGATGCAATCGATGCGATAGCATACGTTTGCTTTTGATGTGATCGCGATTGGCCGTTGTTCAAATTTTGTTCAATCAACGAGAAAAAGAGAAGAAAAAACATAAAAACCATTTAGCGGCACTTGTTCAGTTGAATGTCATCTGGTGGCGAGGTGTTTGACGGACGATGCCAGCGTCGGGGAATGGGAAAGCGAGGTCGCGCGCGCGGGGCACACACCGAACCGAGTCGAACCGCAAAATGCCAGTGCAGTTTCACATTGTGTGTCGCATTGCTTTGCTGGCGAGTCGCAGAAACAAAGCACATTCAATGGCACAAAACACACAGGAAGAAATAAATATAAAAATGCAGAACAGGTAAAAGGCACAATGGAATCATAAAAAAATTTCTTTTCAATTTTGTTTTCTTTTTATTTTATTTTTTTTTTATTTTTGCGTTTTGCAGTTTGTTCGCATTCGCTTCGTTTTTTTTTCTTTCGTTCCATCATTCATGTTCGGGCCGAGGCTAGTCGTTTTTTTTCCTTGCGTTTCGTTTGCGATGAAGCGCAGGGCATTCTATGAAGTCGAAGAAGAAGAAGTTGTTGTTGATAAATTCGGTACGAAAATAGAGAAACAGCATATTTGTTACAAAAATGTGAAATTAAAAACGGCATTTTTGCTCGTTGCAACAACAACGAATCAGGACTGTGGACTGGCAATGGCAGGGCGGAGCTTAATTGCGGAGCCAATTTCTGCTGCTGATGCCGATGACGATGCGTTGAGATGGCATTTTCTACAATCGAAACGAAACTAGAAGACTGGTTCGAATTGGAGGGATTTCTTGGAAACGACGAAAAAACCACAATCGAGTGGAATGAGTAGAGGCCATAAGACACGCACGCATCGCTCCTGAATGGGCTAACGCTGTTGTGTGCTGTGGCTGTTGGCTTGCAGGCCTTTTGATTGAAGCCCGCCTGGTCTTGATGCTTGGCCTTGGGCCATCGTGTTGCCGAGATATTATTCTCATTTTCCTTTCGAATCGATTCCATTTACTGTTAATGAATGCATCGAACACCTTTGATGTCTGGTTCGGCAACTGCAGTTTCATTATTTCTCCTTATGAATGAAACTGAAAGCGTTCCATTGGGCACAGCTCGTCGAAATGCTTTGCATAAATTTGAAATTCAGTTTTGAATGATCGGCGGATGCGAATCCAAAGGTCAACAAACGAAAATCAGACGGTATTTAATCGCATCAATGCGGTTCGAGTGGAGTCGCTCTCTAAACGAACGCCGTGGAACGTGAATTTGAATGAGTGCGGAGTTTTGCATGCTGGGGCCGACCAATCACTGGTGCTTCGATAATCTGAGCCGAGTCTCGTATCCAACTAGCATGAGCAGCGCACCAACGCTGATGGAACGATAGGCAAATTGAATTAGCCATCGCCAGTGGCAACCGTTGATGATGCGGTTTTGGTAATCTCCGTGGCAAATCTGGCAATTAGCTTTACGGACATCGCGCTGCAGCCAACTTTTGCCGATCATCGATTTCTGCATGAATCGCATCGAACAAGCACCATTTTCGTTGGTCGGGCAGCGCAGATCGTCCACGAGATGAACGCAATGATTCCCGCCGCGACGAGCCAAACATGTCGCGAAATCATAAATCAGCAAATTAGCTGCGAAAATGTTTTATTCAGCGACGGCACCAAATGCTCAACGTATGGTCACAATTGTAACGGGACGGCCGAATAAAATTCAGAGAAAAAAGAAGAAAAAACTGAACGTTTAACTTATTCACATGTGCGCGGTGCTGTTTCGCGCCGAGCTCGACCGAGCCGAGCCGAGCCATGCCGGGCTCCTTATGCAAAACTGTACGCAACGATCACAATGATGCCGAGATCATTGCCACTGAACGAGATATTAATAAAGGAATAAATTATCGGCTCCGTGTGAACGTTCAGGGAGTTTCCAACCGAATGCGACTTTCGAAAATCTGGGCTTGCGTCGCCTCTTAATAAAGTCGCGGTCTTCCATTTCGGACTAGCCCAAAATGGGTGGTGGACAATTACGTCGTTTTTAATCTATGTAAGCCCGGGAAAATCGTTTTGTTTTTGAGATGAAAATGGCTGAATATGCATTCGGCACAAATCGAAATTCGGAATAAAAAGCAACGGCCGAAGCGCACTCAATCGCGTCGCGGACCAGCTGATTGCGCACTCCGGCGGAATGGACATTGTGACCAAACAACTGGCTCCAATCAGTGGCTGCAAAGAACGACTTGAATTTAATCATTTTTTCTTCTTTTCCTCTTTGGCGAAGTTAACTTCTTCGTTCGCGTCGTCGTCGCCCGCGTCTTTCATTTCAATAAACTTTAAGTAGTTGAGTGCTTAATTTACTTTTAGCAAGTAATTTACATATTGAATTGACTTGGAGTATTACTTGAATTGCGTCGAATCGTCACATATATTGTTTACTCGGCTTGGTTCGGCTGGCTTGGCTGGCTTTGCTTGCTGCTACTGGTCTAGCTGCGACAGTGGCTACTGTTGGCTATGCCGCAATGTTGATTGTATGCCGAACGCATTCAAACATACGAAAGCCAGTGGTCTGTGCGGTCTTTGCTAAATTTATGCACCAAACCGATGGAACAATTGCAGAAATAACAGAAAGAATGATGAACTTCAGCGCTGGCGCAGAGGAAGGCGTGTGGGGGGGCGCGCGCATTGTTTGAACGCAAATAGTCTTAGTCAAGACATCGAAACTGCATAGATTGCATTAAAATCCATTAAAAAAAATAAATATCGCGTAATGGAAACGTTTAATCGAGGCGCATTGTGTTTCTCGGGGTGACGACGGCTGCTCGGCATATTCCATTTGCTGGACTTGCAGCCGCTTAAAGGGCAACACTTTGATCTTTTGATGGTTCGACCATTCCATTGTTTGAGGAGGCCAGCAGTCGTTGCCCCAGAAAAAACCAACGGAGATTGCTGTGAGGTGAGGTGTTCGAATGGAATCGGTTGTTCTGACTGGCAAACATTCGAAACATGAAAATATATTCGAAAACTCAACTGGAACACCGTCAAGGTGGCGATAACGAACGCATCGCTCAAATTCATTGGTCGAAGGCAACGTCAACGACAATCAAATTCGAAAAATGTAACAAGCAAAGTTTCCTCGATCTTTCGAGCAAAGAATGTTTGACGTCATTGAAAGCCGCGAGCAAAGAAGGCAAGAAAAACAAAGAAATAACAGCAAAGAATTTGGCAAACGCAAATCGGGGTTAATCATTCGAAAACAGAACAAAAACGGAGCAATTTTGAGAGCAAAAAAAAAACAAAATAGACGAAACGAGCCGCAAGAATTTATTTGTTTGAACAAAACATATTTTTTGGCAATCACATCAGCGCGACAGCCGCTGCTCCATTGCAGACGATTCATGTCGAACGGAGGCCCAGCGATTTGGTCGATTGTTTGCCTAACACAATTGATTAGTCGCATCAGATTGTGTTGCCGTGATCACATGAGGCCCGCGATCGCAACCGCGATCACAACTGCGATCGAAAACAAGAGCTGCTGTTTGCCGAACGGAGCTTACAATGATCGCATATCGGAGCTGAGCAAACTCAACCAAAACAGAATTTGCGAATGGCAAACCTAGAAATTTGGATGACGGAGAAGACAATTCACATTCCAAAAATAATGAAATTTTCGGTAAAATCCAATCAATCATTGCTCGTCGTCAGACTGACCGTACGTCAATGTCCACAACGCGCGGTGACACATTCAACGATACGGACGATCGATCGCCTGGTATAGAAACACCTGCGGCTAAACAGATCTGTTTCTCAATGCCTTTCAAATCTTGTTCGATTTCCCAGAATGAGCGTTTGACGGAGGATCTACCGACCGACGTCATTCCAATTAGAAAAGCGCATTTGAGAATTCGGCAGAGTAAACATATGATCGCGATCATCTTCGATCGTATTTTTCAAGCGATCAGTGACGCATCACATTGACTCAGCTTCGATTGTTTTCGTTTCGGGAAATAAATTGATGCTCTGGTGGTTAGATAGAACCCTCCCTCCCCCTTTCCTCCCTTTCCATCTGACAAAACTTACGTTTGGCGTAGAACAATTTTGAATAGTCGCAATCCATCAATTTCGAATTGTGATGCATGTTGATGCCGCTCAACGGTCACTTCACTGGCCCGTAATTTGAAACGCACAGAAAATTGTGTTCGAATTGAAAACTGATATCGCGCTGAAGACACGCACTAAAGTCTCGTGGATGAGCACTTTGACCGAAATCACTTCGGGAGAATGTTTGCTGTTCGATTATTCCCTTCGCTTTTAAATCAACGACACTCCGGAGCGATTATTGTCACTTTGCATTGGCCATAATTCGCGCGGGAACCGCAGAAAAATCATTTAAAGCACTCGCGCGGTTAAAATCAATTCGCAACGAAATCGGTAAACTGAATTCACATCCAAGTTTTTGGCTTTTCGTCCAACATTTGATGGTCGCAGCGGTCTCTTATCACTGGCGAATATCCCAAAAGCGCAGCTCCTTTATTCGCACACAACACTGGTCCCGATAACACCTTTCGCCCAGTGGGCATCCGTTGCTGGGTAGCTGATTAGAATGCGCAATCTGTGCGAGCGATTCGCCCAATATCCCGCCAATGATAGCTTTTCCGCAAATAAATAATTTCTGGTTTAAAAATAGGCGATTCGTAATTTATGGAGCCTTTCAGCGTGTTTGGTTCTTTTATCGGCAAATTGTTTGTTTTGCGCGAATTGCCAAATTATCTAACCGGTCCCGGGTGGACGCAATGCAACGCAAATAAACCACCGAAAACAATCGAAATTGCTAATCGCTGAATCGGCGAGCGAGTATCGGCCACTAGAGTGAGTGTCAGCCCGAGAATCAATAAGTGGTGACGTAAACGTTGAGCGACGATAATTGATTTATTTCGTGCTCCGATTGACAAATTAACGCACGCCGATAATGCACACCCAAACGATTTATTCGATTGTGCTTTGTTTTTGTTTTATATTTTCTTTTCTTCTTCGTTTTTTTTATCAGCAATTGATTCGAGCCACACGAGTTGATTGCCGTCGCAATCCACAGCTCAACGTCGATAATGTTCGATTGACCGTTTCGAAATTCAAATTGACTTTTCCTTTTATAAATAATTTCCCGATTTTCTCTCTTCGATTCAATCACAGTTAACGATGACACCTCACAGGTTGAAGGTCTGCTCAATTGACCGGAAGGAAATTTTCCCCGGAAAATTGTTGCCGCCGAATCGAGAATAGACGAACAATTGATAAACAGAAGCGAAGACGGTGGTGACGGTGGTGGTAGTGGTGGTGGTGTGATGGTTTCCCTCGTAGGCGGAAAAACGGATGAAAATCAATTTCCTTTTTCAGTTTTCTTCAGAAAAGAAAAACCAAAAAAAACAATACAAAAAAAAAAATCGAGAAAACCCTCTTGTCGTTGTCTAACGGCCGTTATGTACTGCGGCTTCTGACTGGCGTGGATCTCCTATTTGTCAAAGCCTTTTTGAATATTACTCAACGATATGATTCGATATGACGATGGTGCTCTGAGGGCAAGTACCTCAATAAAAGAAAAACATACAATAATAATAAAACACTTAACGAATTTCTACTACAATTCACAACGCGACGACAGCATAAACATGACTG
>JANSTV010052137.1:0-13731 GCA_027564135.1 Lestremia cinerea
GAAAAATTGCATAGCAGCACATGGCGAATGCCCTCAACGTGAATATTAAATTTATTTTTCAGCGAATTATTTCAATATTGTCTTTGCCGTGGCGCACCGCAATAATAACTTCGGACATATTTTCGAAGCATTTTGCATGCCAGCCTGCAGTGTTTGTTTGGAAGATGCGCAAAAATAACTGTTGAAAACTCGAGTTTTGGAAAATTTGTCAAGAAGAAAGTTTTTTTTCCTCTTCTTTTTTTGTTTTTTTCTTTTTTTGAGAAAAAAAAGGATGATTGTATGCGTTCACCTTGTGGCTGGTGAATTTTTCATTGAATAAACAGTGGTTTTTGCTTGAAGGATGTTTGACTGTCTGTTTGCTTGCCACATAACGTCAGTTCATACCAAGGAATTCTGTCTGTTGATGCTTGAATTTGCCCTCGCATCTGTTTTTTGTTGTTGTTGGTTTATTCTTCCACCTCTATTTGCCATAGCTTGCCTCTCCATTTTCGAGGTCTTTTTCCAAAAAGCCGTACAAACAAATTGAATTCATTTAAAGCGGGAGCAAGCAAAATCTGATCTACATTTGCATCAAATGTGCTCATGCATCCGACATGAAGCGTGTACATAATAATAAATAACATTGACATAACATTTCTCTTCGTTTTATTATTGCGCGAATGGCGACAAGACAGCTAACACCGAAGCGAAAGGTCCCTGTTAGCGAGGGGTTGATTAGCTCTGGCAATCCGTCATCAATTCACATTGTTTCTCCGGATGAAATATGTCTTGAATTTTTTTTTGTTTTATTTTTTTTAAGATAATTAAACAAACAATGACTCCACGTAGTGCTCTTCATCAAACACCAGTCGTTTATGTCGTTCATCACGCATGACTTCTGTCGGACAAATGTGCTTTGGCGGTGGTTGGCCCCTTGCCGAAAAATATTGGCACCAGTGCAAAATAGATGCTTCAATTTCTGGAGAATTATTTGATGCTTTTGCTTTTAGACAATTGTCTGTGTGCGTGTTTTCATAGACATTGTCGCCATTGTCGTCATCGCATTCACGCTGCCGTTCACAATGTTATGAAAATGAACACAATACACGATTCTCTTACGCAATGCTTAAGTAAAGCAAAATGGCACAGACGTCATGCCGCTGACAAAATTATTTTATACATACTTTGAAGCGATCAACCAAGGAACAGAACGGATATGCCGTTTGAAACAGTTGTAAATGCAGGCGGTTTGACAGATTACGCACAAACACACACACACAAATACACACACACAACCAGAGAGAGAGAGATATCTCCAGAATGGAAGCAGGAACAGACGATATCTGAAATTTTTATTAAAATTTAATGCTTGATTCAGCATCCATCAAGGCTTAGGGTTATTTGACTGGAATGGGAACGAAATTAGGCATGTGTGTGTGCGTGACCATGTTCGCGCATGTGGGTATGCGTAGGCCTAAAATGTAATAAAATTCAGAGCGTTTTTATGGTTTTAATAAAGTTTAAAGATATTCCGTATTAATTGAACTCTCCAGATTTTCGACGTGTACCCAAATTCTATGACATCACGAGAGATTGTTTTTTTTTACAGTTTTAGGGTTTCGAAAAATCCACACCGTTATCACGCTATGAGGATTGTGGTGCGGTGCGATTTAAAAATTAGGAAAAATTGAATGGTTCCGCTGTCATTGAATCCTTCAAACTTTACCGCTGGCGTTGGTACAAATTAATAAACATTTCCGTTGCCTTTTTGCCTTGTGACGAGCAAGAAGGACTCAAGCCGAGTCGTAAAAAAGAAAACAAAAAATACAATTCAACAAAAACAGTTTACGGATCGTATAATTCACAGAAGAAAAGGCACCAAGCCTATTTGTTTGGTCGGTAATTAAAACAAATACCAATGGCTTTTCCTTCCGTTGCGTTTTATTATTTTTTTCCGCCTTTTTCATTTCTACTTTTCTTTCTTCTCTGCGGTTTGGTTTTTTTTCTAGCTTTCATGCTGCTACCCCCCGTTTTATTCGTTGACCATTCTTTCGAATTGTCTCACTATCATTACAATTCATCTTGTTCATTTGCAAGGGGTGAGGATTGCCGAATGGAATGGTGATCTAAGCCATCGAGCTTAATTGGAATGGAGAGATGGAGCACGCACACATACTCACAGTCACACACTCAAAGACTAATTAATTAATTGTGCGTAATTGCATAAATTGACTGAAATCACTGAAGGCGTTCGTCTGACCCGAGTCCATCCACGGCATGCATCTGCAATCTCTCACTTTATTCAGTTTCGTTTCTGCATTCCGCGTCGGTGAGCTCTTCCCGTGATTTATAGTCCAATGACTAGCTGACACATTCTAATGGCCGGACAGCCAATGATGATGTTGTGGCTGCTGACCAATAATTCAACTCAGCAGGAAATTATTTTCTCTGTCGAAAATTCCAAATAAATCGCATGATGTTTGAATTAACGAGCGTTCCTTTGATTTATTGTTGAATTATTGAATGTTTCTTTCGTCTCGTTCAAGATAAGAGTGTGCAATAAATTTCAACACGATTTCTCGCTTGATTGAAAGTACCTCTTTCCGGCATCATACATGCTTCAGCACGCAAACAAACGAAGGTCTGACGCATAATACGCATATCGTTTGCATTAGCTACGGTCGAAAGTGTGGCCTGCCGTCGCCTTCGCCTTGAGTTTGGATCTTCGAATGAGGCGAACAAAAAAATTCAATTAATTGCGCCGAAGGTCTCCCGCCCTCAGTCTCACACGGCGAGCACTGTCGAAATCGACAACAGTTTATTGACGTGAATTATTAATGCGGTGCGCTTAAAATGTCAGAACTACTCCAGAAGGTGTTTCCACATTGAATTACATTGTCTCGAAGGCAAAGTCGATGGCGAACATAATTGGCAAAAATATGGCACCTGCATAAAAGTCAATGAGTGGAAGAGAAGAAAAAAAATGGCTCCAACCGTTTTGGGCCCGTTAATGGGCCATACATTGAATTTGGCAACCTGCAAATGGTTCACAACTGACATTAAGTCTTAAACCGATTATCACTCTTCAAGTCGATTACCCGAAGTGGCCTTAATCGGAGCTGTGTTGCAGCAGCCAAATTGGACGCGCATCGAATCGATGTGGCGGGGAAGGAGAACAGCTCGAGTCCAACAACCGAAACCCATTCCTCCCCATTTAATTATGGTAATGCGTCCGAGCGGATCTGGTCCTAGCAACGATAGTTTCGACGCTCAGCGTTAAATGTTATGGGAGAATGGAGACGCTTTGATGTGAGCCGAATAGTTGAGGCGACCAGGAAAAAGGTCATATCATGACACATTCCGCTACATAAAAGCTATCTCAAATCAGATTTCAATTTCGAAATAAAGCCAATAATGCAAAGCGAATGTCAAAATAACGTGAACCTGGAGAAAGTGAGCTGGCGGTTTCTTTTTCGATTCGCTTGCATCGAAAATTGCACCGATCGAGCGTTATCGTAAATTACATCGAAATGTTTTTATTCATGAATTGCTTATCGTTGACCCTGCATCAACCGTATTTCGCATCGGTTCGCCCGCCAGCCACCCAGTTGGCCAAGTCAACCAGTCAAAAAGCGAAAGATACGAACGAACATAATCATTTATTTATTTGAATTTTCCAAAGGGTGTTCCTTTCGTACCGATTGACCTTCCATGAATGTTCTGGCGAGGAGGTACGTGCCCTTAAATTGCCGTAAACAGCAAGCCCAACAGAAACGATGGAAAATTCACATGCCATTTTTCTGGCTGCAATTTACATCACAAATTCCACTTATCGATGTTGAACTAACAATCGCGAAATGGCAATGCAAGGGACCTATCAAGAGATAAATTGTTGACCGCATTCGAGTGCCCGTATTTTTCAAATCGATAATTGCGAGTGAACGATGTCATGCGAAGCAACGCAATTAAATTTTTCATCGATTCTGACAGAATGATCGAGTCGCATTTGAAAAAATGTCTCTATTGATTGATTTGACAAAAACCACGCCAAGCCACACCTGTCTTCGCCACGAGAGCTCTTTTTTGCAGAATTCCTTTGTTTTCGAGAAAATCTTTCTCTTTTGTTCTTTTTTTGTGTTTTGTGAATTGTATTTCGCTGGAGTTATGAAACGTCTCCCACGTTCTTCAGTATAATTTATCGGCAAACATTTGAGCAACTTGCATTTGAGCTTCCCAGTTATTCCAAGATTAAAACAAACGAAAGAAAGCTTTCAACGACTTTTAAATGTTGAATTCCGCGAAATAGGAAAAAAAATAATTTTCTGCAACTGGAAAGTGATGAAAAGTGGTGGAAAACCATTCCGAGCATTTGCCTTTTGCTGGCAGTTGTGCTCCATCAAAGACGTTATTGACCACATAAACTTGGCAAACATTTTGAATAATCATCGTTCAACACTTTGCTCGAATCGGAGGTACAGCAACAGTCAACAGTTTTCCTCATTCGTTTTCGCTTAGGTGTAACCGTAAGCCATTCACACGCACACGCCCCCTTCAAATGCACACAAATTACGTACTCATTCTGCCCTTCAAAAATCTTACCAATTTACGTTTTCTGCTTGAAGTGTTCGCCTCGAGCTCGAGCAATTGAACAACACTTGGACGATTCTCTTTTAGTTCGGAGGCCCCGAATCATTCATTGTTCGTGGAGAATGACCTCAACATCGACAACAAAATGATCTAATGGCCGAGGAATTTATCTCAGGCGAAACTAATTGAGATAAATGGCGATGAGATTACGCACACAATAGCAATCATTCAGCACTGAGATCACCGGAGGCGAGAAATCCGTTCAAGTAATTTGCTATGATGATCTCACTCGCACCGCACCGTTAACACGTGAAATGAGTATAATATCGGCAAACAGTTATGATCACTCAACATAGACGCAGTCGATGGCCATTCATTGATGACTCCTCATTCGGTTTCTACACAATCACAAATTCATTTCGATTTCACCCAATGTATATCAATGGCAGAGTCGAATCAACAATGGCAGCGCCCACCCGAATAACAACTTCACAATTGAAATGATGCGATTTTGAAAACTTTTGTCAAAAAAAACCGTTACAAGCCAAAACCGAATGAAAACGCTTCCTCAAACTGATTGGATAACTTCTTCGATGATAAATTAATCCACTTTGAGTGCAATGTCGCGCATTGCCTGCTGCGAATCGCTTCCGATTTAGGTTTTGATTATTCGGCTTTTCTTCTGTCGTCGATCTGTCGATTGAACGAATTGGCTGAAATATTTGATTGGTCAATTTGTTTTGAGGCATTCACTGCATTGATGCCGTTGAGATAACTGAGTATTTCTATCAAACACACAGTGTTCGCTGTTGAGATTCGCTGTCGATAGTGTCGTTGTCGCAACTACAGAATGGACATAACCATCGAATTCAACAGACTGTTTCAGACTGATTGCTGCCGTGAACAAACAAGTTTCTGGTTGGTTTCATGAACGGGCATTTGCGACGATTGTTTGTCACCTTCGTTGAGACGAAATGCGCCGTCGCCGGAATAACAACACACAAAATTCCCCTGAATTTCCACTGTTGAATGTTTGCCTGTCGCTCATTTCGGCTAAGAGCAACATTGGCTCGTCAGTCCCCGTCTTGATGTATAAATTACTCGAGAATATGACGGACGAATTGAGTAAGACGTTAATCGTCGATGATGACGTTTGCTTGCCAAACACGGCAAATTTGCCCATTCAAGCAGTGGACTGATGAAAGGATTTGCGCGAGCTTACCAGCCAGTTTCAGCCTCAGATGGAAACACATGAACGATATAATCAAGCGGAAGCTTATGCATTTTACGATGACGGTTTTATGGCGATCGGTTTTAAATTATTTCATTTTCGATGAAATTTTCAACTTTTCATCAAAAAAAAAAAATATTAAAATAAAAAAAGAGCAAATATTTCATGAGAGAAATCGGTGCTCGTGCGATGTTGAAACGAGTGAAGTAGACATGAGGGTCTCATCGTTTTGCATCTTTTGCACTTTTTGTTCGTTTCATTTCCTCTGTCTTGCTGTCCTTCCGTTTGCCACTGGAATGGTGTGCGGTTCCGAGGCATTTGACATTTAGACGTGTCCATCATGTGCTGGGCCATCACGGAGGCTCGTGGAAAATTTCAAATTAAAAAGAGGCATCAACAGAGCAATATTATGAAGGCCAGGGGCTGCAATGATTATATGGAGCGTGCTGTGTGCTGCTGACGATCAGCAGTTTTTCCATATTTTCCATGCTCGAGTCCAAGCGTAAGTCACCATCACTTTGCAGAGGCGACAATGAATTCCGAGCAAATAATATATAATTAAACGGAACTGAATGGGAAACTTTGTGACTTTCACATTATTTCCACGGACTTTGCTGTTCGTCTTCCAAAACATGCATATTTTTCACGTTCACAATTCATTTGAGTGTGTTATTAATCGCAACCGGGCAGACCATTCCAAATGGAAACTTTTCCAGTGGAATTCAATTGTCAACGGAACATTCATTCGAAGAAAATGTAAAAATTGAGCTCAGGTGGCATTTTCCCAGCGAGCGAAAAGCTCATCAAAGAGCAAGTGAAGTAAGTGGCTAGTCCGAAATCCACTTGAGTTTGTGAAGTGAAAGTGATTATGACTCCCGTCCGCACCTGCATAAGCGCCTCCTTTTGATCCCGCATTTTTGTGTTTGTCGTTCGTTTTGCTAATGGCAATGGCATCCGGAAGAACGGTCTCATTGAGTGTTAAGCCAACCATTTATCACGAGCGATGATATCGACAAATCTCAGAGCGACCCATCGCACCGGGAATGGGGGGAGCTAAAGATAATAAAACCTGTGCGATGGCGAGTAGTATGAATATTTTTGAGTGCTTGAAAGTTTCGTCGCAACAATTGAATTCACACGTTCGTCGTTTAGCTTCAACGAAATGGAGCGAAATGAAAGCCTGATCAAACTAAATATTATGCCAGAACTGTTATCGTTTCCCAGGCGGTTTCACGCCGTCCCGACGATTCGATGGTGCGCGGTGACTTAGTTCAATTATTGAATTTTATTGATTCCTTCTGTTTGGAAAATATGGAAAACAATTCATAATGGAATATTTTATTACAATAGGCGAATCATCGAGGCAGAATACCTTGGGGTATTCCGCGTTCATCAAAATTCATGTGATAACGATTTGACGATGACGATGACGGTGACGTTGGTGATGAATTTCGGTTATTTATATTTTCGTCCTTTTCGAATTTTGCTCTGCTCTCTCTCGCTGTTCGTGACGTAATCCAGTCAAGAAATTGTGCAGAGAATATTTTAAAAGTAAAATGAGTTAATCTTGGGATGGTCCACTGAAATATTGACATTGCGAGCCAATATTTGTTTGGAGTTTAGGTCACGATTCGATTAACGATTTCATTTCGTGTGGAAACCATTCGGGTTTCGTATTTGATGAGTCCTTTGCTCAGAGTTGAAACGCTTTGAATGCTTTACGGAAATCAAAAAGTTAGTCATTAGGGCTTGGTTCGTATTGAGGTGTGTTCCATGAATGACCACCATTCAAATGTGATATTTCATCGGCAAATGCTATTATTTGCTCAAATTCGACAGATTCAAATACAAATACAACATCGAAAATCGTAGATAACATGATTAGACCAGACTAATTCATTAAATATTCAAAGGTACACCGTATTGTCGGCGAAGTGAGTCGAATTTGTTGATGTGCCGCGCCGGGTGCGGGTACATCGTCAACAGTTTGACCGGATTTGTAACGCCCTAGTTGTATCAATGAATACGTAAGCATTCAGAGGTTCAGACGCATTGGAACGAATCAATTGAGCTGCTCTCGCTGCGGTTTTTATTATTTGCCATGACTTTGAATACGACTGAACTTGGATGGAGCCAAATCAAATGATGGGCGATGTACTTGCCGCCAATGTTATATTTAGAGAAACCTGAGTTCGACAAAAATAATCAATAAGATTGCTGACTGAAGGGATGTATCATCAGCCGGCTTACTTTTGCAGCTCGATTTCAAGGGATGAGCCACATTCAAAAGGTTTACATGGCCTTTGATATGTGCCACATTTTGACAAATTGGTTGATGAATCGATTTGAAAGAAAAGAAATAGATGGATAAAGGCGTCAAGTGGATTGAGCCGAATTTGATTTGGCGGTTACGGTTACGGCTGCGACTATGGCTTCTCTCCACCATTCAGCCAGAGACGCCACACACACGATTTGAATTCATTCTACAAATTTCTGCTTTGTCACCGTTCTCTTTCTCATCCAAGCCAAACAATTCAGTCTCGAACTCAAGTTATGATAACGAAGGCAAACTATGAGAATGTCAAATTTCATTGTTGAGCTTTTTCAAACCCGAAAAGTGGCGACAGATCAAAGGTGATTTATGCCCATGATAAATTTGTCATTGGAACGGTTCAATGACCGAAATAAAACTCCAATTAATATTTATTGAAGAATTATACACGACTGATACGGACTCATATCAGAGAGGGCAGGCAAACTTTTTGCTGAATTCCTTGGTAAACTTTCATTTCGCTCGTTTCCACTTTTGAAATTTTTGAAGTTCCCGGCAAAACGTGCACATCGAAAATTGTTTGAGGAAAGAGTTATCCTCTCTCAATTTTACCGTTAAACATCACGGACGTAACTTTCGCAATCAAAGGACATCCACTCAGGTTGCTCTCTTCTCGAAAGCTTTTATCAAACGCCGGTTTTCTCTTTTCGCATTAATTAAATGCTCATTTTATTCTGTTTTGCAAAAGGAATTGTCATTTTCATTGATTACTTACCGTTAAAATATTTATTATTCTCGTTCATTGAAACCAACATCGGAACCATTTTAACATCCATTAATGAATTTTCCAGAAAAAGAAAATCAATCAGGAATCAGATTTGAGGTATAATTTCTGCGTTATAACACTATAGTGGATTGATAAGTTTATTGAGTGTTTAAGCTCCCGCGGCGTGTGAAAGCCAGCCGGGGGCAAATAAGTCAATCGAATGAAAAGTCTGCCCCAATAACGGTATGTGTTCGTTGTTCTCCCCGGTGGATCAAGATAACAACTAACAATTCGTCAGAAAACCGACAAGGCCATAAACACGAATGATAATAATTAATAATTCTTCGTTCGAATCGAATGACCATTCGACCGGACGCTCAAATGAAAGATTTGGTGTCTTATCACAGTTTCAAGTATGAACAGCGTCTAGACAGACACAATCAATTCTGCCTACGTAACGGTACACGGTTTCATATCCTCATCATATTTTCTCCATCACGGCACCATCCAATTCGTGTAATTGATTCCGATAATTCCAGCAAATATTAACGAGCATTCGGTTTCTCGTGAGTCCAGAGTCCGTCGGCCACACACATTTCAATGTTGAATTGACGCATAAGCGTTTTCAGAGCGTTTGAAGCCCATCTGTCATCGAAACGGAAAAAGGACCATCGAAAGCAGTCCTTTTTGCTCACTTTCGGTAAGCAAATTCGCTTTGAGGTAAGTCATCATTCGAACTATGGAAGCAACTTCCATGAATATCATCTTTTCCAAATGGAAATATGCCAAATGTTTTCCAGCGCGATTTATTGAATAATAAATTCCCGACGCGCGTTTACGACGCGTTGACGACGTAAAAATGCTTTCCAGACCAATATTATTCCATTATTGTCGATCCTTTTTTTCAGGACGTTCGCCAGAAAAAGTTCGGTCTTCACGCAAAAAGGAGACCTGAAAAAGAAGAAGAAAAAAAATGCTCTTATTAATCATTTCACATTTTCGTACACGACGATAACAACGAAATATAAATCATGAACTGTGAAGTTGTGAACAAAAAGGAGAAGAAATAACGGTGGACCAGCAAGGAACAGTTTAGTGGTTGGCTGCGGTGAAGAAGGCAAAAAATTCACCAAAAATGTTTGATGAAAAACAATGAATTTTAGCCCATTGAATATTTAACAGTGAAGCTTGCGGAATTCTTTTTTTTTTGGAGAAGAAATTTCGGTCATTCATTTCGTTGATTCTATTCATCGATTCATTCATTCATTCATTAAAATGCTGGGTGAGGATGAGCTGAAGAAAAGCACCAAAAATCATTTCATCTCCTGGGTCTTCTGGTGCCGACAGTCATAAATATAAATGTTCGCTGAACTGGCGGCTGAGCGAATCACCTCTTGCACGTTTTGACCAGCTGAATGTCTGGCAGCAATTCGACGGATTGAAGCATTCAATGCGATTCGCTTTGGATGTGCGTTTGATTGAAATTCAAGACAATCAAATTTATCCACCGTCGACAATGGCGAAACATTGAAACACTCGTCGACGGATGCATTTTCCATTTGGCAATGCTTGTGATTCAATCTACATATTTGATATTCCGCAGAAATACCATTGAAGAGGTCAAGGCTCGGCTGTCAGTCATTGTTAACGAGAGCTGACTTTTCGATGTGGCGCATTCCATCTTCCGAAAATCATCACCAATAAATTGATTAGTGCAAAACCACATTCGTTAGCAGTCTGCTCGAGATTGATACGGGCATGTGTCAGAAATGTTGTCGAACGATCGCTTCGAATGCCAATATTCCCGTGTGCCATTTTGAGTTATCGACTTCGACGGCATTCACAGTCATTTCATTCTTATTCCTCTCATAAATTCGGTATCTGTCAGTAAAACGTTCGATGCTCTCTTTCACACCCCAAACCAAAGACAAACAATCTCCGTCGTCAAAAGATTTCCATCTATGGAAATATCCAAAGCTGAAAACGGCAAAACCCTAAGCCAAATCGATGACAAATTAAACCCGACCAGAAATGCCATTTGGATGACACACTGGCACAGCGTTGATGTTGCTGGTTTTTGGTGTCCTCTGCCCCAAAATCGGCTCCAGCCAATTCAAACGAAATGTAAATTCTCTGTTGGCGACCTCTCGCTAAAATGAAAACATTGCATGCATCGTTTTCACCATCCTTCTGAACTGGAAAGATCGCAACCAATCGCTGTTTACATTTCTCGAACCGTAACTAATGCGCCACGGAGAAGCGTCCTCCATTGGCATAAATTTATGGTTTGTTTGCCAAAAGGAAAAGTTGCACAACGCCGAAACCCCAGCCGGATGCCGTTGCGGACCGTGAGTGTCAAAAGCTAACAGCGGATGAAGCAAATATTTATTTGGTTAGTCCGGCATCCAAATGTAATTAAATAAGTTAATTGTAAATTCAACTTTAATGTGAATATTTACCGAAAATTGAAATTGAAAACAATCGTGAAATGTGTTAGAAATGCAAACGACTGGAATAATTTTCAATTAATCGATTTGCTTTTTGGGGTCATCCGGCTCAGATGCTCGTCCTCGTGCGTTTCAGCCTGTTTCAGCAGAAACCCCGAACTCAATTCATTGTCGTTTAGTATTCGGCACGTTCCTCTTGATTTGCTGTTTGTAAATGATTCAAATTTCGGCTACACCTTGAACGGCAACCCTGCAACGCGGTACCGTTTGCCATTCGGTTAATTAGTGTTCATGATCTTGAGGAAATGGCGAGCTGCTTTCGCCGAACGGGACTGTGTTGCGAGGCAGCGATTAAAAGAAATTTTGTCAATTTGTAATGATTAAAAGTCGGCCATTCAGGAGGAGCAAACGACGCGTCGAAAAAACAATTCGGAGGAAGACCTCCAAAATGTCGTTAAATATTGTGTTCGACACAATTTCGGTTGGCGAAAAGATGCGATTTAATGGAAAAAAATCGCATAATTAATTTAAACGCATCTGTTTAATTAACTTAACAAATAGAATCATTACCGTGGTGTTCAGTCCGCTTGTGTTTTGTTTCATTTTGTCGGTCATTTTGTTGGATCGGTTTTCGTGAGATCCGCTTTAATTTGAAAAACACGCATTTTACGCTTCCGCTTCAGATGATTTGCCGCCAGTTTTCTAAACAGTGAATGTTGGTTTTTGAGGGTTCTGCTTGGGAATGAGGACGAAACAGCCGCAGAATTTGAACTCAATTCGAACGGGTGGGAAACGAACCGAAGAATATTCATTTCATCACTCTTTCAATCTTTCTCTCTCGCCGCGGTTAACTCGCTCTCAAAACGTTCCCTGGCTTATTTTGTCCCTTTATCCTTTCAGTGATTCATTTTCATTGTTTTCATTCACATTAACGAGCTTGATGATAAAGCCGCTCTTGATCTGCTTTATGTCCACCATTCAGTTTTTTCCTTTCCCGTTATTTCAGTTTTGCTCTCAACAGACGATTTTGCTCTTAGCTTGGTCATAAATGCCGCGCGTTAAAGCCATTAAAAGGTACACTTTAATAAATTTATTTATTTTCATTCGCTTCGAAACATTGCTTCAGAATCATCCATTTTCATTAGAGAAAATGATTCACGATGAAAATGGCAACAATAAAGACGCTGCATTCGATTGCGTATTTGTAATTGGATTCGCATTTGGCCTGGAGTCGTAATCAAAGCTTCCACATGTCACTGTGATGGCGTGATTCGACAAGAGTGGCCAACGGGATGTAATTTTTTAAGTAATTCCGTCGAAATGCGAACATCCAGTGGCCGCCAGACGACAATTAAATTGAACTCAAGCATCAAACAGAAGTGCGTTGAGAGAGTGTTATCGTTGTGCGACGTACGCCGTCAGAATTGTCTCCCATCAGCAATTCATTTAATGCGCCTCAAATTGTTCATCGCCACAACGACACACAGCAGCCCCATTGCACATGTCATCGCACATTCAACCACACGACATTTGTTGACTGGCAATTCTTTACTTTTGATTAGTTTTTAGTGCAAAGTAAAATACACACATCAACATTTGCTGTTTTCTCAGAAGATCAAGACTGCACAACAGCTCCACAAGAGAAGGTGGCAATTTCCGAAAATGATACGAAACTTTTGAGACTTGCAAACAACATACGTTTCATTCAATTTCTTACTGACGCTGCCACGCCAGCAGTCATTGCAAGTAGAAAACTGAACAGCAATTTTATTAACTTGAAGACGGTGAAGGTGGTCGATGGGTTCAGAAAACGGAATGGAATTCGAAATGGAACGAAGTGGAGGCAAGAGAAATAAAGAAGAAAATATGAATGAAAATAAAAAGTGAAAGAAAAAGGAAAATCATATCGCACATTTAGGACTGGATTTTCTGCAACATACGATTCAGTGAACTCCAAAATGTGTTAACGACGGACTGATAGAAAAGGTTCAATGCTGCAAAATTGTTGAGCAGAATAATCAACGTATTAAGTTTGAAGCTCCAGTTGGCTATTTGATACTCGGTTGGCATGAGTTCATGATTTGTTTGGTGCAGCTTCAACCAACAACTGTCGGCAGCAACAATAAAACTCATCTCGAAAAAGTTTTCGCTCAAGTAAAAGGAAGTGAGAGAGAGAGAGGAACAAACAGCGAACGCCACCGTTCAAAATGAAAATACATTTCGGTTGTAAAGCGCTAACAAATTGATTGTCTCCTTTTTCTCGGTAGTGCATTCAACGCAACCCGAGACGACATCCAACTCACCGAAGATGCTTTAATGTTATTAATCATTTCCTTTCTCTTTCGTTTCACTGCCATCACCATCTTCGGAGGAATTCCCACTCACTCTTTATTTCTCTCTCTCTCTCTCTCTCTCTCTCTCTCTCTCTCTCTCTCTCTCTCTCTCTCTC
>JANSTV010052148.1:0-13728 GCA_027564135.1 Lestremia cinerea
AGTGCATTTACGACAATTCACCCGACTCGTTGAAGGAACAAAAATCGTGCACGACGTCGTGACAGGTAGTTATCATCATTTGGTGCATCGACCAGTTGGGCTTGGGTAAATTCCTTGCGATTTTCGGCTCGCTCAAGATCAACCAGTTGATTTCGATTGGATGCTGTTCGTGTGGCTTGTTTTTGCGATGCAGGATCACGGTTCGTCTGCCAAGTTTTTTTGTTATTATAAATTGGCCTTGACAGGTTTCGTCGTGTGGGACGCGGCGTTGTTGTAGTTGTTGTTGTCGTCGTCGTTGTTGGGATGGCTGTTGTACTGATATCATCATCGTATTCTTCGTAATATTCGTACTCAAGAGGAACCTGTTGCTCGTCTGACCTTCGATCGGTTTGATATTGCCCGAGGACGAGGTCGACTAATTGAAGCATCACGAATATTGCTAGAATTGTGTATTTCTGGAGGGGAAAAGGTGAGATTTCCGTGAATCCTCTATGCTGCTTTCCAATCACAATCACAAACTGTCATCCTCATCAACACTCACCATTTCGTTATCGTGTCCAGTCCACTTTTGAAACTAAAGCGTTAAAAAACCCGCTCTAAATTTCACCCGAAAAATGTAAAACCGAAACGGCGCGTCGTAAACGCGTTGTGAAAAAAAAAAAACGAAAGAAAAAGATTTCACTTGTTTCGTCGGAACGCCAGAAGAAATTGAGCGAATGGCGCGATGTCAGCACAGTGCGCGGTGCAAAAGAAAACAACAAAATTGTGGACTCACGTTGTACACAACACTACAGTGTGGTTAGCGGCGAGCGTAGCACACAACAATCGATCATTTAAAATTCCTGAGCAAAATCAGACTGTTTGGTGCACTTTATTAAATGATTCACATTGACGATACAATTCGATCTGGCCAAACCGTTTCAAGCACGCGGACGAGTCGGTTAACATTTTTGAATTGACGCCGTTCAACCGATCGAGATACCTTTGAACGTGATCGCGTTGTCTGGAAAAAAAAAATTGTTTGCGGTCATATTCGCTGACACACTCTTACAATGCATGTGTGTAGTGATTTGCGCCCGAACGGTGGTGCATACATCGATCGCAATACACTCTGGCAATTGTTGCTCTGCAAGACACAAGCACCAACAATAATCAACAGCATAAGCAACAACAACAACAACAACTGGTGCGCCATCGACTCTCCAAAGCGAACGCACATTGTCGCAATGTTGTTGGTGTCGCGGTTGCGACTCGGCTGACAGTATGATCGCAAACAATTGGCTTTGCTGCGGTCGATGATGGTATTACCGATCGATAACAAATTCACTTTTGTTTTTTGTTGTTTTTGTTTCTCATGATGACTCGCATTACGCGTAAGAGCTGAAACTGGATTCAATAAAACAAGTTGGTCGGGTTGGTCGGTCCATTTCTAGATCACGAGAGCACAAAACCGATTTCAATTTCGTTGGAAATTGTAGCATTTGCATGTCAACGGTATGTGACACGCGTTCGGTATGTGAGAGGGATTGTCGTAAGCCCACGCAACAAATCTCATCGCTCTGTGATGTTATGGTGGTGTAGCATTCCTGCGGTTGGCCCCTTTGGTGTTCTAAACCGATACGATTTGACATAACCAACATCTTGAGCTGTCACAAACAGCTCAAGATATCCGCAAGATGGGAATATTCCACCCGAAACTTATCGTTTTGATTCCTCTCGCATGACTTCACCGGCAGCCCAAGCGGATTCGCATAACTCATCGCATGACAATATTCATTCTTCCACATGAACGAGACCGTTCAATCGTCAACGGTTATTTTCTATGGAAATCATTAAATCCATCGGTTGGTTGTCATGGACCCCTTCTGGTCATCTCGCCTTTCTCAATCTGACCGTTCACAATGACACATCCGGATGGCTCAATCGTTTCATGATTTATGAACCAGAAATGTTATTTGCCTTTTTCATCCATACGAGATTCTCTTCTCGTTTTTTCATCTTCTTCTTCAATTCGGGCACAGCCTTTTTTTCATTTCGATAAACAAACGCTTTGCGGATTCGATGGAAACTTCTTTGATATTCATCGCTGGCAGATTTCAATGATTTTCCCAATGCTGCAGCATGATTGGTCAACACAAAATACGAAAGGCATGTTTCGTTTGTACGATTTCCGACTAAGCGAAGCGAATATTTCGATGAGTGGAAAAGAGATGAGTTTCTTTTATCGTTTGCTTTTTTGAAATCGATTGGTTTCCAAGCACAAGGTTGCTGATCCGTTTCATTCATTCTGTAATAACCGCTTTCAGTCGATTCAAATAGTTTTCACCTCAAATCGTTTTCATGCCAATTTCTACCTAAGTTTCAATTCGAAATTGCTTTATCGAACATCCGAACTGCACACGGGTGAATCACTAACTGGGTTAACTTGCACATAACGACACTTACATCCTTCAGCCACTCGACTGGGTGACGTCATCGAACCATACACCTCACATCAACTCTATATGAATGCATTTGCTGTGCATTCAATTTCTCTGCAACTCTTTCCCTTCTCTTTCTTTCGCTATCTCTGTCCTTCTCTTCCCTTCTCTCACCATCTTTCTGACGTTCTCAATCTACTCACATCGAAACTACACAAAACAAACTCAACACAAAAACAGACAAACAAACAAACTCTAATACACAATTTCATGCACAAACACACGCACAACAATGAAAAACATTTCCCGTTCGAATTATCGAAATGTTCGAACTCGAGTTTCCGTCAAAAACAGACACTGAAATTAATGCAAGAACAAGCAAAAGCAAACTGAATGAAAGATCGAAATGAATAAGATGAAAAAGAGGAAGAAGAAGAAGAAGAAGAAGAAGAAGTAAAAGAAGTAAAAGAAGAAGATGAAAAAAAAACACCCAAAACAATTCCATTTTGTTGTTTGCAGAAGCCCAATAAAGGGCCTTTCAAACTGGCACATCAGTTTTGGTTTTCCTATCCGCCACCAACGGCTGGTGGATCCCAAAGTAAGTTTCACAAAAAAACAAATTATTCGTCTTGTTGTTGTAAATTTGTTGAGTATTGATGTTAGTGTTGTTGTTTTTATTTACCAAATGTTCACCATGCAGAATGTCTGCTCTGAATGGTGCTTACGTATCCGTTTCCAGTATTAATGTTTCGATGTTATTCTTTTGTTAATCAACATATTTCCCGTTACTATTGACCATCCTGAATTTACCGTTAATTTTTTTGTTGTTGTTGTTGTGTCATTTTGGTGTGCTTGTGTGCGTTTGAGTAATCGATTGTACGATGCTCATTGGTTGTTTGGTCTCGAGAGCTCCGTTGCGAACCGAGTTTCTCGAGAAAATTGTGGGAAACAGGAAATTTTCCACGAAAAATCTACTCAAAATTGATGAAATATTTGTCCGGATAATACACCTGCCAGATTTCCGTCCATTTCCTGTAACCCACCCCGCATCCGTTGTTTGGTACGCAAACCCCATCCCACTTCCGATCGAATCAATCTTCCTCAAAAGCGATTATCATTAAGTTGAGTAATGTTGCATTTCAAGCATGACATTCCATAACCGAAAGCATGCGGAAACTTTGCCCGACTGTTCTCGCTCGTTCTGTTTATTTGTTCACGTCACGCGCTCTCAACCCAAAGCGTTTCGTTTTGGTTCCGATTTTAATTAAATCCCCGTTTTTTTTTTAGAGTTTTCCTTTTCCTCGAATCTTTTTCGAGTTTTCTTCATTTTCTATCTCTGTCTGCTCTAACCCTCTGTCTCTCTTCTTCTACCATTTTCTGGTCTTGCTTATTATTTTTGTGCCCGAAAACTAATTCAAGTTCAATTGCACGAGATTGGATTGTGTCGTCCGGCATACGGATCGTGTTATCGATTAAGAGTATGGCGGCAGATGGGACGCTGTTTTTTTTTCCTTCAAGAAGGATTGAAGGAGTTTGGAAAAAGATTAAGGTTTTCGCGACGATTGTGGCGCAGGTGGTTTATTTCTTTTGGCTTGTGGTCGGTCGGGGTGAATGAAGCAACACCGACACTTCATCCATATTTCAAGAATGATATTTCGGATGAAATATTCAGTGGCTGCCTGTGCCACGTGAAACACGAGGATACGTTGATTTTAAGCATACCAACAATGGCATTCACGCTCCGGGGTGTATCTCATATTTTACTCACGAGTCGAAATACCGAGAACGACAAAGCAAAGCGAATGGTGAGAAGAGAAGCAGTTTTCATTGAAAACTATTCACACGCGTCCGTGTAACACCGCATCGTGGGCCCATTCAATTGTGATGCTGTGACAATGCGCGACAAATCCATTGAAAAGTTGGTGGATTCATATTGCACGGAGCATCCGTCGCGTCCCGGCCGGAGAAAAGCATTTGTAATTTTGCACAATGTAATGGGATAGCGTGTTAATGTCATTTAACCTTTTTGCCCAGACGATAAAACAGATTAAAACACAATTCAACGTGGATCGTATGTTTGAAGAGTGACCGAGAGTGGGATCATGGATGGGTGGTCTTTGAATGGTGTAGAGGTGGGGGCAGCGGGGGTTGTGAGAAATAGCGACGCGACATCGAATATCAAACCCGATGCCACGACGAGAGTGTTGTCAAATGTCTTTGTCATCGTTATTTTCATTTAATTTTCGCATGCATTATTCAGAGGCTAAGGAGCTTACTACGATAATGGAAAATGGAAATTCGCATCACTGGGGGGCCATCAGAAATGTTTTTCTAATTACATTTCGCAATTTCCAAATGAATGCTTGCGGTACTGCAGTCACTTGTGTGGCATCCAGCTGTTCCGTGACCAGTGACCATTCAGAATGATGACCGTATTCTGTCAGCCGCGGACCAACCCCTCCAGACTCCCCTCTGTCACATTCACAATTCTCACTTTGATGAATTGACCATCATTCCGTTTGATTTTTTCAGATAAAAACACAGCTCAAACTGACGAGGAGAAGCAACGTGAACGTCAGCGAAACGAACGTGAACAAAAAAACGCTGAAATTGAAGCGCAAAACATCAAGGTAAGCCAGGCAATTGTCTGTGGGAGTGACATAGGTCGTCTGATAGCCGGTGTTTTGTTTCCAGAGAGAACGTGAGGCGCGTGAAGCTCGCCTATTGGATCGAGAAATTCGAGCTCACGAACGACATTTGGCTGCCGAAACGAAACGACAACACGCGGCCGAACTGCATAAGCAACATCAACAAGCTCATACCGATAAAACATCTCAAGTGCATACGCAATTGAGTCAAACACAAAAAGGATCGCCCAGTGAGCGAACCCCATCCACATCAACACCACCACCCAGATCACCACGTGACTCTATTGAACGAGCGTTCCCAACGGATGGAAAACTGAGAGGTCATTCGACCGTTGACAAAGACAAAGTACCAGAGAAATTCAGTCACATCACTTTGGACGGGGCTCGGACATCAGAAGCCAATATTAAGGTGAGTGCGGTGTCCTCTTTCCATTTGTGACCGCGCGACGAATGGAAATTTACCGGCAACAATTCTTTCAGGAACACAAATCACATTCAGGGCACGAGCCCATCCATCAAGCACCATCATTGCCGTTTGCTGTTGCTGCCTTGGCAACCGTTGCACCGGTTCTACCGGTTGTAAGCGGCCTCCGAGATGATTCCACTGAATCCGATCAATCATTGACGCATTCACAATCCCAATCGGACACTTTGCAACGGTACATGTGAGTATTGATCGAATTCTGTACTAAAAAAATCCAAAAGCTCATTCCGTGGCGTTCTCCACTCGCAGAGCTTTGACAGAAAGCTCCATTGAAAATTCCCCGCCAGCACAATCGCTGCTTGGGACTTTCCTTCCGTTTCCACCCACCAGCACCGGTTTTGATCGAATCAATGATTGACAATTTGATTATCTCCTTCGATTTCCTCTAATTCCTCCGAGAGAAGAAAATCAAAATGAAAATTCAACTCATCCAAAATCGAATCAATGTCTAATCGAATCAATTTACATCAAACATCAGTTGTCGAGTCGAGAAATTTTACCCGCGAAAATGAAAAGTTTCATAGCCACCCACCCAACCACCGTGCGGCCCCGTTGTCAGCCACACAGCGACAGGCAACAGCAGATGGTGTGAATTTTTCACAAGCGGCAACACATTCACCGTAATCAAACTGTAAATAATGAAAATGGAAAATGTTTGTTTAGCATGAGCCAACCGTACTGGGTGAGTGTGTGAGTGTGTGTATTTGGTGTGCAGTGATGTGCTGTGCTTTCCTCCGCCGTACATAAAACATGCAATGGACGATGTGGAAATGTAATTCGACAAGCGGCATATGATTGTTTGGTTGTCTCGTTCCTGCAACTAGCTTCGAGGTGGTGGGTCATATTCTCGGTCCGAAACGGTTCGCTTGTGTGGCATCCGTGCCACAGCATTGCAGTACATAACCGTTATATACGACGAATTAACCCATTCAAGCCAGTCACTGAGTCACTGTGTCATTTTGTTGGATCGGTTTGAATACGCTCTGTACGCTACGATGTATGGGTGAAAAAGCTTAGTGCTTTTTGATTTTTCGCATTGAAAAATCCAAATGAATTCATCCCACGACTGTGCGACCTAAATTTGGGTAATTTTCATCTACTCCAAAAACAAAAGCATCATTCACGAAAAACTACCTCGAAGAGTTAACGAACGGGCATCGTCATCATCGTCATCATCATCATCGTCGTCGTCAGTGAATAAGCGCCGCTATGGTTAGCATTACCGCACTGCAGATATACAACAAAGCACAGGGTGAATTACAAATGACATTGTTTGCTGCTTGCTTGGCCGAAGCCAATGCCAATCGACCGAGCGACAGGGTATTTGACGAAGGAATCAGTCTGTTGGTGGTCAACCATATATTGCCTTTCGCATCGAATGCCAGATGGTTGCGTAAGTTTTGCCATCGGCAAAAACCGAACGCGATGAAACCAAACACGTGACTTTGGCTACGTATCCACTTGTGCCATAACGGCTGGCTCGAAAGGATGAGACGTTTTCGATGTGTGTGCTCTTTTGGAGGAAAATTGCATTTGTCGACACGGATAGAATGAATTCCAAGTGTCTTCGTCAATTGTCGACGCAATGCAGTTTTTCTTTTCATTCACATTTTCATTGTTGTGCTTGTAACGTTGTCGTCATCGGTCTTCGTAACGTCAGAGTTATTTTCGCCGAGGAATTTTTTCAAGTTAATTCTCGCTATTTTTCTTTTTCTACCAGAATTTTTTTTTCGTACCATCGCACATTTTGCAACAGAAACGCAATTCGAGAATTTTCCGTTAGTTTTTCAAGCTTTTGTCCGTCGTCAAGATTGGTCTTTCCGGCAGGAAAAGGATAAACTGAGAGGAAACTCTTGACGAAATTTCGATTGTGAAATGAGTTTAGGCACTTGCTGAAAGCAATACAAATTCAATTACCCTGCATCCGGTGTCCGAAACCTTATTCGACACAATGTATGGCATCCATTTCAATTATCTCCCATCTGAAAGTATTGTACTCGAATTGCTGGCTGACCTGAAAATGCATTTTCCATTAAAAAAAATACCAACGAAACCGACTACAATCAACAGTACTGTTACGCCCACGGGGCGTCCAAACATGAAAAGGTTTCGTTTTAATTAAACACAAAACACAACCGAAGCAGCGAATACGAGAGCAAGCAACAAAAAAAAACGCATCTTTTGTCTTGCGAATCGGCGAGTAATCAAAACGTTCGAGTTTTAATTTGCATGCGATTGGTTGGCTTTTAATTATTTATTCATCGTCTGTATTGACCTTTCAACTTTTGCGTAACTTGACCCTGGGCACGGTGTTGCGGTGATTCGTTAAAACAAGATTTTTTGGGGGGCAATTGACTTGGTGTGTCCTTGATGGGGAGCTCAACATCCATTTCGCGACCCAAATGCACCCGAAGCCTCATGAATATTCAATGGGGCTCCTTGATAATTTAATAAAATTAAAAATTCAAATCAAACCCCACCCCCTTCCACCTGGCCGTGAACATAGACAATCCACCTACCCCACCTCGTGCTCCCCAATCTCAACGGCACGGCATCGCATGCCAGCAATTCATTTGAATCAATTTCGCTTGCTTACATAACAATCGCGCGTCTCAAACACATTCTCCGAATTCGACAACCAAAGCAACCACCGACGTGCCACCACCCATACCCCATCAAATGTCAGGGAAAATGGATTAAAATCGCTTGAACGAAGACGAAATTCAGCCCTGTCTTTGAACACATCTTTGCCATGACCAGACCAACAAAATGTGTCGTAACGAGCGCGAATCGAAAATTTGGTTCAAGCAGCCATACACAGTCATTTATCAAATGGCAGGCTCCGCTTTGCCACCAACACTGAGGCAGCCCCGCATTCAAACAACGGCAATGCCATAGATTCAATCACCGAAACACGAATATATTCGTGTGTGATGACGATGTCGACGAGGGCAATGACGAGGACGACGACGACGACGAGGACGACGAGGACGACGAGGACGACGAGGACGACGCCAATGAAAATTTCATCGTTGGCCGAATACACCAGCAACGGTGGCGGCACCATCAGCTACGGCAACGGCAACATCAGCAGCAACAACAGCAGCAGCAGCTGCCGCAGCACGGCACGGCACACAAGCAAACGGCAACATCAGCATCAGTCGTTTCGCAACTGTGCCACTGTTCTAATCGGTTGAGCTTTGCGGAGCTTAAGCGATGTGAGGAAGAATCCGTATTTTCCGTTTTTTGGTTCATTTTCCTCCGATTTTTCCTCAAAAACAATCAAAACAAAAAACCAAAACGAAAATTATGTGAAATCGAGAGAACGGATTCCGTTTGTTTTTTCGTTGTTGTCGTTGTTGTCGTCGTCGTCGTTGTCGTTGTTGTCGTCGTATTGTTGTCGTCATCGTTGTCGTCTGTGTTTTATTCGAACATTTGTGTGTGCTTTTGTTGTAACCCGTCGTCGTCGTCGTCGTCGTCATCGTCATCGCGTAATCGTCGAATCAAAAACACATTTTTCATTTCAATTCCTCGTATTGTTCCAAGTCACCCCGTGGTCGTCGTCGTAGTCATCGTAGTCGTCGTCATAATCGTTTGTCGACGATTTGCAATCATTCCTCTTGGTTCAGCCTCATTCTGGTCCTCGTCCTCGTCACCGTGCTCATCACAAATTCGCTTTGTTTGTGCTCGCCTTCAACAATTCGGTGTGTTTTAAAGCGAATCGATTTTCCGCGTGTGTTATTCGCTGATTTCGATTTGATTGCCGCTGCCACTGGTTAAATTCGTCGCGAGTGGCTGCTTTTCCATTCATACATCGATTCGAGTTGCTCGAATGCGACGAGCGTTTTGTGTTTGTGTGTTGCGTCCCCGTTTCTCTGTGTCCTGTGAGTGATTGTGTGAGTGTATGCGTGTCTGTCTGTGTGTGTGTGTGTGCGCGCGTACCACAATCGAAACAATCAATGCTAATTGTGTGGATGAAATTGTACCGTTATTTGTCGCGCGGAGTTAATTATCAAAACTGATTTTGCCAAAAGTGAATCTGTCGAAATTGAAATGATGAAAACTCCCAAATTCACCAATTAATGGGCAATTCAAAGAAAAAATCAACGATCGATGCGATTCATTCAAATGCTGTGATATTTTTGGTTTGAAAGCAGAAGTGACTGGGTGGAATTCGCCAGGCAAGTTGGTCGATAGTCGATTTGATGGATTTGACGAACGGAAATGGTCTTGAATTGAATTATGGTTGCTTCATTCCTCCCACATCCCTTCTTTCAATCCCCCTGGCCCCAAAAACGCTGATTGATGAACTCCACCATTGTCTCGTGCATTCGCTGCACGATAATTCAAAAGGAAATTCATTGTTGCCGAATGGAAATTCGGTCGAATCATTTCGAATATACATCGCACATTGAAATCGAAACAGGAATTAACGTCAAATGAATAAATTATGACATTCAACGGTTGATCATATTCTGATGATAAAAAATAGAGACCCCCCACTTCCTCCCACACGCCAACGGACGAACAGCATGATGATAAGAATCATTTGTCAAACTAATGATCGAGGATTGAATTGAATGGATTTCGAATTGTGACATGATTTTCGAGTGAATGGAATGAAGGCTGTCTGTGTGTGTGTGAGCTTTTGTATTGTGCGCTGTCACTGTGTGTGTGTTTGATAGTTACGAAATAAGGTCGCTTTTGTGCGATCCATATGAAAAATTCGTCCAATGCCATTTCTTATGTAAGCCCCTCACCTCCGTTCCAACTGTGTCCCAAATGTGTCCCAAATGTGTCCCATTTCGCCTGAAATGACAGCAAATTGAAAATCTCATCACCGCAAATGTTCCACCAAACAAATGACTCGGAAGCGATAAACGTCCCCTCGCATCACCGTTACACAACACACCGACACCAAAACACTCACACTCAACCGTTTGCCAAACCAACAGTTAGTGATTTGGGAATTCAAAAGAAAGAAATCAAATAAAAATCGTGTCATGACATTGAAGACACTTGCATGTCCTTAACGTCAGTTTGAATTGAATTTTTGGCAGTAAAAAAATGCTTTATTTTCAGACAAACCAAATTTTCTTTCTCGCTTCTCAATTCTTGCGCACTGGCATCATGAACTCGGTTAAGTTTGTTGGCGAAAAACAACCGCAGTGTCGATTCACAAAATGAAATATTCAAAACCTGCTGCGGTTCTCTTCCAATGTGATCGATAAACGAACGGAAGTCCAACGGCAAAAGGGATAACGTTTCAAGAAGGTTCGATATGAAGCCGGCTTAACGTTGCCCACTCGACTGGTCAACAACAAGTCACAAACGCTCGACTCTCCGTTGTGCTCGTCATCGATGACAACACACATTTTCAATCGTGTTTATTTATTCATCGAGCGAAATGCAAAAGGCAAACCAAATTAACGTAATATTCTATCGGGCGAATGTGGCTTGGCGTTGAATCGACCTTCCGGTCACATATATCGCCTCTTAATGACACATTGCCAAAATGTAAATAATGAATAATGGATACCCATCGACATCAACAAGGAAAATATTTGGACAAGTCATAGGTGATGTGAATAACAAATGGGCGTTGTAGGGGTACGGAGGGGGTGGGGAAGACGGGGGTTGTTGCTTTTTGTATTCAGCGAGTGGATGGCTCCAGCATTGCTAGGATTTATTGCATCTCACCGACATCTGACATGCCCCAAGACGAATGTATCATTTTTCATGGGGTCCCAGCCAGCCATACGCTCTCGCAGCCAACGTCAAAACTCTCATCCGTTTTCGACTGTCAAAAGCAGCCACGAAGAAATATTTGTTTGCTAATTGTTTAAATTATGAGCCGCATAATATCGACCATTCCGCTCCGTTATGAATACAATATCCGTTTCGTTGTTCTTCTTTCTCATGTGTTCCGTTGCATGGTTGACTGCTGGCTATGCTGGCCAACCGTTACCGCCGCTGCCACCACCACATCATCCACCGCGCCACCATCACAATCACAAAATGTTATTTGTTATTTGTTACACTATTTTTTTTTCCAGTATTTTTCTTGTACATTCATTTATTTGTCCTCCATCCATGTGTCGTCGGCGGTGGTTGGCTGGATGGCTGGATGGAAAAGCCATTCAGAGCGGCTGAATGCGATGATTATTGCTTGAAAAAAGCATAGGGAAAAGTGGTTAATCTCTTTTCCAACTGGTGTTTTGTTAGTTTGTCATGAATCGTTGGTGAATCGACTCAAAATATAATTTATGGCCGTTTGAAAATGGCCTTTTCCGCTGATCGGTTATAAATCAAAACTCCAGTTAATCATATCGGTGTCATTTGAGCACGCCTTGGTCGGTGAAAATCACTGAAATTATCCTCTCTGAAAATGAACAACAGTGAATTGAAATCGATCTTGAAAGTGCGGTAAGAATACAAAATAAAACATAAAATTTAAATTCCCTGAAATTTTTCATGTCGAAATCTCAAGTGGGCGGCCGCGCGCGCCACGACAATTTGAAAATTGGTGTTTTCGATGATTTCGACTCCGACCGCCTATTGGTTCCGGGAAATACCATTAGCATTTTAAATAACGTCCCCTCCCCCCCCATCGACAATCAGTGAGTGTGTGTTGCCAATAGGCCGGTGATTTTATCACTTTGGCCGGATCAGCGACTACAAATGAATTCGATTACAACATTCATAATGATGATTTGCATTGAAACGCTTCCCACCGCAGCACAATCGCTGGACACTCATCGATCCATTGGCCGGTGAATAGCTCAGTGAATGGTTCGGTGAATAGCAAACGATGTAATTTTCGAATCGTCCATTTTCAATTCACGTTAATGCTCGTCTCTCTCGCATGTCCTCGATGGGATTTGGTAAAAGCAAAATATAATCCGCATTCATTTTTCACATTTGATTTATAAATAATTCCGGCATTCCGAAAGCGTTGAACAAACCCATCAGGAAATTGAAGAGCTCGATTTGGTGGTGGAAGGGATTAGGGAGTATTTTGGGGTGGTTGGTGTATTTCGTTCAAATTGATTATTGTTTTGGGTGGAAAAATTGATGTTGTGTTGTGAATGACGAGAGTGCTTGGTGGTTCTGTCGGTAGCGTTCTCTCTCTCTCTATTTTATCCAGCCAAAACTTCACCATTCTCTTTCCACTTGAAGTTTATCATTGATGCTAAAAATAAAAGCTCGTTCCTCTCATACTCATCGTTGTTACGTTGTCTTCTTCCCAGGAGGCACTTGGAGTTGCCGAGTGGTTTGAAAAATGATTATGGTTCAATAAATGGCACATTGAGCGTTATTGAAATTGTTTATTGCCAGCATGAATCACCATTATGTATATCGTCTCTTCTATTCATCTCATTCACCATCCTCCTGTCCACACTCTACCCATACCCTTTCCACAAGCGAAGCTCTCAAATCCAATAAGCGAAGCAACCATTCAATACCCTCGGGAGAGGAAATTGATCTTTCCGTTAGTCATTTTGAACGATTCGGTCATAATGTCCGTTAATAATTCAAAAATCTTGGGCACATTTTGTCCGTCGACAGGCGAACCGGTTTCGTACATGTGGTGCAAGAGCAACAGTGCGGTTTCTTAATAATTCCATCGATTGCGGTGGAACGACAGATGAATAGAAACGAAATGGTTTATTGTGCACGAGGATGCTCGTGATTTAAGAGTGTGTGTGTGTGAGAGAGTTTGAAAGCACAAGTAAATGTGCTCAACGCAACGATATTCATTGATTGGTGACCATTTGCGTGGACAATTGTTGAGAGCTATCGAGTAAAGCTCCAAGAAACAAGAATCTTAGCTGGTTGACGGGCAGTCAAGATGTCGTTGGTATTGTGCAATCATACCGGGGCTAGTCCCAGTGGACAAACAACAACGTCACCAGTTGCTACAGCACCCACCAATGATAGTAATAATAACAATAACACTGATAATGTTAGCGAGGACTCAAATTTAGTGACGATTTACAGGTGCGTTCGGAGAGGTTTGAATCGCGCGATGAGCTTTTTCAATCTACCGGCGATGACTCAACATCCTTCTGTTTCGACGCAGTTCTAATAGAATTCCTATGAAATTTTCTCGTTTCAGGTGTCGAGCTCCAATCGCATCGTTAGATTGCATGGAAGAGTTCAGTGGTACGGGCGG
>JANSTV010052159.1:0-13727 GCA_027564135.1 Lestremia cinerea
TGATGTGACCTGGAAGTCTTGACTTTGTAATGCTACCGATGCATTCTACAAAAAATAATAATTTTTTCAAGAAATAAACAAACAAAAACAAACGATAAATAATTTAACGAGATGGAAGTCAAACAAATGGACGAACAAACGACTGAATGAAAGTAAGAGAGAGAAATAGAGAGAAGAAAGAGAAAGAGAGAGGAATAGCGAGAGAGAAAGAGAGCGCACAAAACGATCAAGCATACAAACAGCGGAAGGGTTGAACAATAGAAAAATGGAAAGTTTCCTGGGTGGCTTGAGAGAAGGTTCGGGAAAACAATCAAACAGACATCATTGATTTTGAAGAGAGAAAAAAACAGCGGTTTTCGAATGCAATTGAATTTTCATTAAAAGTTTCTTTTCCGAAAATCTCGCTTTGATTGTTTTTTTTTCTAGAAGGGGGGCTTTTGGTTTATTGTTCGCGTGTGTTCGGCTCGTGTTTGGCCATTCGACCTGAGCTGTTTTCAGAGAAGTCTGCATTATGTTTGTGTACGAAGAGGAATCAAAAGTTCCCAATTCCAGTTCTTTGCTTATTTACCAAACCTAAATCGAGTATAATGGCCATAAATGATTTTCATTAACGCAAACTTCAAGTATGAATTCGGGTTCGTGTTTAATGTATAGACCGTATTTTATGTGCTGACTCGGACGATTAATGTTGGAATACATACTCATACAGAACCACTTACACTTTCAAAGACACACATACAAACACACAGACACACACACATACAATACAATTTAATGCTTAAACTTATGCCATAATAATAGATGAATATTAAATTATTCTGATTATCATCAGAGAACAAAGGAAAATATATGTAAAAATGATTATTTAATGAATCTCGGAAATTTGTGTTTTATGACTGTGATGGACGTACGTACGTTTAGTACGGTCACTGGCTGGCCATGGTGGCAGCGGCGGTCAATGGAATAAATCAATATGGTTAACTCTTTGTGACGTATGTATATGCACACGAAAGGGAAAGTTTAGTAAAATTTGAAAGATTGAGTGGATTGACCACTGACCCGAAGATAATTATGCAAGAGGAAAAGAAGGAAAAAAGTAACGGACTGTGTTTCGTGGTGACCACTCATACTCTCTCCTACACACATACACACACACACACATACACACACACACACACACATACAACGTATTTTTGCGTTCTACAATGGGCATAAAATAAAATTGTCCATAAATGAAGTTTGGTATCGTTGACATAATCTTTGCCTCCGATCGGTAAGTATGCGCTGCAGTTCAACGTGGTTCTACGCGAGGAAGCTCACATAATGAATATGCGAAATCGATTCGAAGGAATCGCGGCCGATCAATAGGCAATCGATTTCAGCTGAATGGAGAAAGGAGTGGGAGGACATCCGAACCAAAATCATATTCAGACGAACGATACGAAACAAACAAAAGAATGAAAACAATGGATGAAAAACGGAAATTCATGCTAAAACATATTTCACTGATACTTACAGCAACTGAATGACTTTGATCTGTTTTTAATTCCCGATGATTTGAAAATTGTACATAGACAGTTCGTCCACGTACTTGTGGTGGATTATTATTAAAACACGCGACCATTGCTGCAGCCGATACCTCATCAGCCATTTCCAAAAATGCTTGATTTTTACCCTTTAATACCAGAACATTTGTTACACGACCAAATGGCACACCCAATTGTATCACTTCAGCTTCACTTGATTCATTTGGTATATTTCGGATGTGTATCACTCTCGATGGTTTACCTGATGATCGGTCGGATGGTTGTTGTTGTTGTTGTTGTTGTTGATGGTATTTGTGTTGACGATGGCGTTGTGTTTATTGAAGGGTGGTTCGTTGTCGTGTTGTGATGTTGTTCGTTGGTTTGTCATTAATGGGTCGATGCAATGAAACAAAGAATTAAATGGAAAATGTTCGAATTAGTTTTGAACGTGTTACGTTTTTTGGGAGATTTCGTTACGTTCGAAGCAATTTATTTTTGGCTGGGTTTTGCGTGTGAAACCTTTTCCGCCCGTACCGCGATCTGCAGACTAACAAACTTTCAATAATCCTCTTTTTCAAAACTTTTGAAGTTCACATCACATACGAATTGAATTCTATCAAAAATACATTTCTCCCTCCAAAACATACCTACATAGTTTAGCTTGGTATCGAGCATCAAAATAACGAAATTTCCAAATGCAAGAAATAACCTTTTTGCCGTCTACCAATCTCCTCCCAACATTTCACTTCAATTTATTTGGATAATTTGAGAATTATTACCAATTATCAATTACAGTCAACTAATTATTCATAAATTGACTGATGAAAAATATAATAAACTGGCAAAAGCCAATCGAAAAGTCTGTCAGTAATTGAATTGAATTAAACTCGAAAATTCGTTTGGCATTGGAAAAGTATTTACTTTTAATTAAAAACAATAGATTGGTTTTCCATTTACATATTTAACATTGAATATCGCCATAAAGTCTTCTCTTTCTCTCTCTCTCGCAAACGTACACAATACGCGCGATAATGTGTGCGTGTGAGCGAACCGATCGACACAAAACGTCACATATGCATCAGCAGCCATACCAAACATTAGGTTATCGCTTAATTTCAATACACCGTCATAATTTTCATTCAATTTCGGAAAAATGTGCAATATGTGCCCTCTGCTTATCAATAATTTATAATATTTTTATGAAATTATAAATGCACGAAGTGAATAAAATGTGAAATATTTCCGCACCGAAAAATATGACCCCGCGCAAAGGTGGAGAATGTAGGCTGGATGCCTGGTTTTCATGTGTGGTTCAATTCAGCGATGACGAAGTAATGAAATTCGGAATGAATGAGGCGCTGACTGAACGGTAATTGGCGAAATAATCGAAACGGTTTCGAACCTTAAATTTCACAATTCCACATTCTAGCTGATCGGCTCAAAACTTATAAATAATTTTACACATTTATTCTACATACGTAAATGGCAATGCATCGGTCGTGTTCAATAATTTGTCATAAATTCTGAATCCGAGGAGACCGGTATCGATTCGAGTGCTGGCCGCTGTAGACGCTTTTACCGTTGCCAGTCAGTTGGAAATTCTGCATAATATGAATGACCACACTATTGGTGCCGTGCTATTGATTTTAGTGCAGATGATTCATCATAAATTATTTCTGAATATCATGAATGTGTAAAAGTTTTCGTATCATTTTCTATGTAATATGACGTTTATGAATTCCGTCGGAGAGTTCTAATGATTCAATTATTTCTTGAATTATTTTCATTTTCATTTGTTGCACATCAAATTAATTCGAGAATGTACCTTCGCCCATGTTGTTAGTCTGCAAATCTTGTGAAGAACCCAGCCGAAATGAATTGCGATTGAAAGCAATTGCGAAACGAAACTTACCGACTCCACCAAGAACTGTTGATGTAGAATCTAGTTTGGCCTTTTTTGTGGCTAAATCTTGATTGTTGTTATCGGATGCTGGCGCCATAACTGCTGCTTGACTAAGTAGTTCGTCGCTACCACGCTGCAAAAGATAAAAATTCATAACGGTTAGTTTGTTCCGCTTCGATAATTGAACGGAAAAAAAAAATTCGGAATGAACGTGAACATTCTCAATGGTTTGCTGAGAGACGACTCTTTATTATTCGTACCGCATCGAATGAGGAAATCAAAATTCCATCACGACTTTAGTTTGAGTAAGTAGTGTTCGTGTTGGGGTGAGCACGAGGCAGATTTAAAATGATGTGGCAGCTAATTGCTCATAGGCATTAAAATTTGTCAATTCGTAATTCAAAATGAGCTTATATCATTGCATTGGGCTGCTGTATCGTGCGAGACGGCAAGACAGCGAGTCGAGAGGAAATCGATAAACAAACATAAAACATTTAAAATGAAATTTCAGAGTGTCATGTTTTTGGCCAAATCCAGCCTATTTCACGAATTTTTCGTCTATTTTTCTGTTTTTTGAAATAACTTGTGTGAGTGCGTGTGTCGTTTGTGTGTTTTCGAAAGAGAGAACGATGCGGAATGAAACCCGTCAAGTAAAAGATTTTTTCTTGTTTCTTTTTTTACCGACAATGCGGTTGGGATAAGGCCTTTTTTGATTTCTGTTTGAGACTGTTGCCGTGTTTGTGAAACGTTCGGCAAATGGCAAATGGCAAAACCAAACGAGTAAAGGGAAAACTGAAGATATGAGAGATGATGATTTGCCCAGGGGGAATGGTACCCGGTGACTGACTGACAATGGGTGACGAGCAGAGAGGGGACCGGCGAAAAATGGTAAAGAAATTGAAGATGAAACAAATACACATTTAAAATGTTTAAATTGTCATTATAATCATCGTGTCTTTTGTGTGTCGTGTCATACGACATATTTCAAATTACTGGTTGTAATAATCCCAAGTGAAATCACTGAACTTTTGTTATTTTGCTCAAAATATAAAAGCTTCCTTAATTGTTTGGTATATTTTAAAATATCGTGTCTATCTCGCTTGTGCCCTGCATCCGTAGCCCGTATTCGAGCCCGCACACGGTACGCGATCTTTTAATATTATTTTTCCGTGTGTTGTTCTTGGGGACATTGTTGACTGACTTGCCAAAGGTGCGTTACGAAGCATCGGCTTTGGCAATGTACAATCGTGAGTGCAAGCGAGAGAGAGACGAGAAAGAAGAAAAGAAAGAACGAGTGGTGTAATATGGTATGAATGGCAAGATACAATATCATATGGCATCAATATAATAGATTAATGTATCGCATTTTCTTAGGTGGATTTTCAAGACTGAATGGCGGCCTATGTTTCGGCTCGGTTGGAACGTTTTCAGCAATCGCTTGTGATGTATGTGGCATTGTGAGTTTCTATGAAATGAAACACGGTTTTCAAAGTAAGTTAATTTCATTTTGTATTTTGACTGGCAATGGGAATCCTTAAAAATGTGCGTTCATCTGAAAAGGGAAATGTACGCAGCTGAAATCAGATTTGTTTTTTTTTTAATTTTTGTTTGCTCTTCTTCAACATTTTTGTGTTTGTTTCCTTTGTGTTGTGAGGTACCCGTTGTTGTTTTGTTAATAAATTCACAAAAGGAATATACGGCAAACAATAGATGCGAATCATTGTCAGACATTCGGCTGGTATGAGATCGAATTCAATATAAACGTCATGCGAGATTGCTGTTCATTTTCAGGAGCCATTCAACACTGGCCCAGCATGTAAAAGTGATCAAACTGGATCAAATTGAAATATCGGCATTCCATCAAACATGAACGAGCATGAACGGCATATTTTAACAATATTCGTCTATAAAAATATGCATGAAATATCGTCTTTACATTGTTGTGCTTAGCTGCCATCAATGTTTTATGATTTCGCCATTGTGTCATTGACATTCGTCTATAAAACCGAATGCATCTTCCCGGTAGTATCAGGTGAATGTTGACAGGAATTTTTTAGCGTGAATCATTTTGAAATTTGGTGATTTGAATGAAATTGAAACATGCAACGGGAAATCTATTCTGCACAAAAGCAATTGGATGCATTCGGTTGAATGCTGCTGCGACCGTTGCTTTTCGTTGACTCAACCGACTTAGCAGACAAAGAACAGAATGAAGACACCAAACAGAACAACAAAACCAACGAATTTCACCGAGAAAAATGAAGCAATGTAACTATGTTGATGCTCAAAGAGAGATATTCTTTTACACTTCAAAGAATTTCATAAACCCTTATTCTTTTGCTATGCTAGCTCGGCTGACTGATTGGGTTGGTTCACAGACAGAGACTGCCACTCGGATTGGATTCGAATTCAAATGGAAATGGGTGAATGGGTTGACGGGCGGATAAAAGTCGCAATATCAAAATACCAAAAATATGTGCTATTTTCCAACAATCTGTTTTTCGTTCGTTTCATTTTTTCTCTGCTACTTATTCGGGTGATTCGCTTATATTCGTCTGCATTTGTCTATCTTCTACAAAATCTCATGTTGAATGATCTACATAATTGTTATATGTATAATCCGGGTACATAATGTATCTGCTTTATTCGCATTTTCATTGAACCAAGAAAAATGTATAGTGGCTGGGGGCATTCCACTGGCAGTACCAGCACCAGCAGCAGCCATCTTACACACAAAAGACAAAACTCAATCGTCCGAAATCCACCTTTATAGAATTTCGATTTTTTCCGAAATGTCTAACACATTTTGTATCATTTTTAAAAAGTTTTCCGGGACAGTTTGTCATTCGATCAGGAAACGTTGGTACGACGATAGTCAATCGACAGGAAAAAAATGTGAGGTGAATTTTTTCCTTCTTCTTTCAGTTCTTCTTCTTACAGCCAAAGAGAATATGCGACGAGGGAAAATCCACTGGGAATTCGTTACTAACAACCACAAAAATTCTCATTTTGAACTTTACATACTTGCGCTTCCATTGACACGATAACATTTATGATGACGACGATCATCGAGAACGACATTAGGTAACATTGAGTCATCGGCGGAAGATATACATGCACCCAAATTCACCATCCTTTATTTCTAGTGCACTAGCACTACTCACACATCTACCCATCTATACAGACAAGCACCTAAATGCACAGATAGAACTAATAAGAAATATTCAAATGGTCCATGCAGTCATCGACTAGTTACAGCCATTGTTAGATATTTCTCGAATATTTCTTATACCTTGGAGAGACTTAATAGCGTATAAACAACACCGTATGATACGAGAAATGTTGATGTGAAGATACCCAGGAGTAAATATTGTTTTGCTGTTGAACAAAGTTGTATGATGCTTGCATCGTTTCGAGAGAGATTATCGGTCTCTTTCACTTGTTTCCATGCCCCGCGATTCCTCCTTGATCTCTGCAGTTCCAGACTTCGTAAATCTTGCTCTTGATGGGCTCCAACGCAGAACGAGAAAATCGCGACACGAGTCAAATTCAAAAGAAAATGGGGAGAGAGGGATAGAAAAAAAGTGTAATGGGCGGAAAAAACACCGAACTAGCATGTTCTAAATGATGACATTAATGTAAATATTTCGAAAGTATGAGCAAATACTATTTTGTATTTGATAAAGCAAGCTTTAGGTTTAAATAATGCTCAAGAGGATTTATAACCACAGATTTTCATTTTTAATCACTGTTTAAGCTCTTTTCTATGATTCGGATGCCATCATTTTTATGGTCGGGCAAACTACTAGTTGATAGACTGAAATCAACGAAAAAATGGCTTCGGCAAACTGAGAGCCACTGTTTCAAGCAGCGCCTGGCAATCCAAAGACACAGTCGAAAAGAAGAAAAAGAAATAAAACCAAATTGCATCAAAATGAACGAAAACGAAATAAACGATTTAATCGTAAACGATGATAAACGAAATCATTTAACTTGAACATTTGAAAGCCTTTCGTTTTGAGCTCTATTTGAAATATTATACATTAATAATAACATAAATTTCATGAAAATTGCATTTTCCGATATTTACTTATATTACACTCCATCTCGAATACACATGCCTGTGCATATGTACACGGTTGGAAGATCTTGTCGACAGTGTACGCGTGGACCTTACAAAAGGCTACCAGGGAGAGAGAACTGAACTGAACTCTAGCACAGCGAACAAGCACTTGCGTTGAGCATTACATGCAATGTAGCAAGCGTTGACGATGACACCAACAATGCCCCTGCACAGGTAGTGTGCTATGAGCTTTACCAGTAGCAGCAGTGGCATCGGTGAAACGAACAAATTGCATCGTTTCACCACTCTTATCCGTCCTTGTTCGTTAGCTCTTGTGTGTTTGTGTGTGCATCGAATTCGTCTTGTCCTTTTTTCGCTTCATCTCCACAGACTTCGATATTAAATTTATGAAAATTCATTGTGAAAATATCATTTAAATTTAGATTAAATCATTTATCGTCTACATGTCTTCTCTTCAATGGCTCTTGAATAATGACACTTTTCCTTCTTCTCCGTAACACACTCGACTCGGTCTGGGCATGTCTGTTGCTGCATAAAAATTTGTTCTGGTTCGCTCGCTTTTTTCTTGATTTTGTTGTTGCGTTCAGCGTAAATGATTTTTTTAAATCGTTGCTTTCAAGACAAACGCACAACCCAGACAATCCTTTCGGCCATAAAATCCATCCAATTACGACGACCGAGATGCAATCCAAAGTATTAAATGATCATCGCTGAGGACAAAACCTTCTGCGATGCGTTACAAACACTCAAATGAAATAGTCTACGAGGCACGTTCAACGGGAATCGCGATATTTCAACTCACACACGTCCGGATGGGAAATTCCCATCGAAAAATATGGAGTTCACGTAAATCGCACATGTGTTGTGTGTGATTTCCACTCATTCAGCATCTTGAAGATGTATTTGCAATGGAAATTCCGATATCATCAACTTGAAATGTATGAACCAAACAAGCGAATGACAGGGATATGTGTAATGATGCGAGCTATGCATATCCACCAGTCGAAGTATATATATTTGGTTCGTGGTAGGCGTTTGGGGAGACAAACGTGGATAAAAAACCATGATTTTTGCGCTGTAGATTTTCGTATTCGACATTTGGGGGCAAATTTTCGGCAAATTTTCGGAGGGCTGCGAACCGCTATACAACATGATGGTCTTGTCATCCTGTCGATGATGTAAGTGTGAGAGGTGCTTCTGGCACCAATTTTTTTTTCTTGTTCACTTCAGAAAACCGCATTCATTCAAGTGTTGGCATTCAGTTGAATGTAGTCGTTTTCCACTGTGGAAAGTGGTATTCCACTTTCCAAGTGCATGTGTTATAGTCTTGTATTACGCTGGCTTATTTTCGCTCGTTGAAGCCATCATTATCCCCAGTCAGTGCCGTTATTGTTGATGACTTTGTCAACATTTCGACATTCAGTTGGGCTTCAGGAATCGCAGGATGGATTGTTGAACATGGAACAAAGGATTGTCAGGATGGAATGATTGCATTCGAATTGAATAAGATGAAATTTAGTGTGGACTATCAAAAATTGCTTCATTACCGACACTCTTCGTGTCGAACTCTTGTTGAAAATCATAACTGCCTCATAAACGGAAGCAGATGCATTGCAAATAAAACGGTGGCAGCGGTGCCCTGCCTAAGAACCATCAACATTTGAATCGAACAAATAAATCTGAAATAAATTTCAACGAAATTTGACGAGAACACTCATCAATCTGTCAAAAAATAAATATCAATATCAAAAACGACTAGAGAAAATAATGTTACTGACGTTTGTAATGTCCACAATATTTCATTAAATTTTTCCTTGGTTTTCTTTCATTTAGCCAAAATTCATTGTTTGGTTAATATTTCTTGTTATATTTGCTTCTACAAACAGCAAGCTTCTATTTACTTTTGTGAAATGAAATGAACATTCCCAGAAAGAAGTAAATTGCCGTTGCCGTAAGTCTCTAGTCGCTGCGTCATCGTCCCCGTAGTAGTCGCAATGGTCGTCGGTGTATGTGTGCCCTTCTCAAACACGGAGGGACAAAACTGTTTGAGCGTGCATTATTCAATAAACTAAAAATCTCCACACAAGTAAAAGCTTTAATTTTATTTTGAAAACTTTATTTGAACACCAAACAGCCGTTATGTTTGGACGACATGCGTTCAAGGCACGCGGCTATCATAATCATTGCCATCGCCACCGTCTCGCACCCTGGACATACTGTCAGTCATCCAGTCAGACAGTGAGCCAGTAATGCACAAGAAAAAAAAATAATAATAATAAAACAAAATACATATATAGATATCATTCACTCCTCCCGCTCTTCCAATCTCTGTGTGTGCCGTAGGTATTTATGTACATCAACAAACGAACGCAAAAGGAGAAAAAAAAATGAGAAAATAAAAATTTTAAAGCAAACAGAATATATGAATATCCAAGTTTAATGGTGTAAAATGAAAAAATGAATAAGTAAAAAATGGTTCATGTATATGAATAAAAAATTTTTTCATTTGCATAGCATCGCTTGATGATGATGGTGATGGTATGACGCATACAGTGGGGGCAAGGTATTTATTAGATTCGGCAGCTTCTGCTTATTTTTACATAAACACTCGGCACACACACACACACACCCACCAACACTCACTTGATCACATTCACAAAAATAGACTCAGACACAAGCTCGCACAATGATACACATAGAAAACGGTATGTGAAACACATTAATGATTGAAGTAGTAAATACTATGCGAGAATGATATAGGCGTTCGTTTTGAGCATTAGTGGCGAACAACAAGCTTCAAAAGGAAAAAAGAAATGTTAATACACGAAAATATTCTCAAACGATAACAACACCAGCAAACATGAACAAGGAATGAAAGAAGAAAAGCAAAAAAAAAAATAGAAAAAAATGGAAGAAAATCGAGATAATTTATATTAGTATACCGGTCTCGCTTCGATTCATTATGTAAGTCAGCAGGTTTCTATGTCTGCTTAAATGTATTTGTGCTTGAGATCGTTGCGTGGAAAGTGAATAACGCAAAAAAAAAAAAATGGTTTCTTTCTTCTTCTTCTTTTTTAACTTGAAACGTGTATGACCTACAGACATGTCATTTAGTGCGAGTGTGTATGTTACTCGTAAGTGCTAACAGCAGCAGTAGAAGCTTTTTTCTTCATGGTTTCTCATCATCGTCGGTTACTGATGTTGTCCCGTTGCAGTAAGTCATACGGTTAAAATTCATTTTTGAAATGGCTTATGGATTATGTTAAACTCGTTATGTGATTGTGCGGAGGATTTGGAATTGTCTCATTTCGGGCAGGTTTCAACAATTGACAAAACCAAAAAAGGACTTTTTGCTTGAAACTAAGTATGCTTGATTATCATAGAGTGGGGGAGACGAGGGTAAACATTCCAGGTAGGAAACGGCTTGGTGACAAAGGTATTCGATAAATTCTCAAATGAAACTTTTCAAATCACCAACTTAAACTAGTCTTGGTCATTTTAAAGGTCTGCATCAGACATTTAGAATAGACAGAAATCAATTTTCAATGTATCTTTGGCGGTATGGGTTTCAATGTGTGTGTGTCTGTGTGTATGCGAGAACAAAATATGTCCTCAAATCGGTTATCATCAATTATGTAGGACGATTACTGTTTGAATAATAGATGACGATCAAGTAATATTGTTTGTGTTGGTGTTTATTTCTTGATTTTTCCTTTGATATTCGTTTTTTTCACAATTTCTTCCAGCGGGGATGCCAGGGAAATTAATGGTAGAATGGCAAACATTTATTATCTGTTTGAATGGTCAATGCTGACCGAGAATGTACCTTTGATTGAAACCTTTTTGTTTGGCAGGAAAGTAATTATTTCTTCTATTTTTTTCCTTTTCCCCGTTTGTTCATTCCCATTTTTTGGGTTTGAGTGAGAGAGAAAGAGGAAACACCGGGTATTTGTTTATGCTTCTTTTTTTCAGTTTAGTTTAACATTTAGTCTTTGCTTTCAAATTTATTCTCATTCAAATCAAGAGCCCATGTATATTCGTGTCGAGGTGGTTTTATCGGAAAAAAATCCATATTTGAAATGCGAATGAGAGCACATAAAAATGTGGCAGAAGTAAAACAACAAAAATATTGTGAGATATGCATAAATTTATGGAAAAAAAATGGAGAAAAAACGGCAACAGCAACAAAAAATGATATTCATATTCATGTTTTATGGCATTTAAAGTTTTTCTATCGAAACAGTTGTTGTTGCTGGTGCAGCTTTTAAATGCATACTTTGTTCTTTGAACAAAATGGAAAAAAAACAAAAATTAAAAAAAAAAAAAGGGGAGAAAAAAACAAAATGAAAAAAAAAGCAGCGTAGATGCGATGAATGGTAACTTCCGAATCTATAAATATACAGAATTTCAGTACAAATATTGTTGTTCCATATTTATGCGTCCGTAATCCATTTATAAAATTCCAATTCACAGTCTGATCGGGTCAATATTTGAATACGCACATCAGAGACTCGTCACTCTTACACACGCACTCGCACACCCACGACCGGACAAATATATTTTATTTTCACTTTTTTTCCGTACAAATTGATAGATGGCTTGTTTATTCGATGAATTTTGGTCGAATCAACATTTTTCTTAGACTTTTCCAGATCGATTTGAACCGAATGAGAATATACTTTCATTTACGGAAGCTACAGCACCCCAAAAAAACATGGCTTCGAAAAAACGCCTCTTTGAGGTTACGTTTTTTTTTTATCGGCGATGAACTTTCATTGACCCGCAAAACCCTCGGCCGTAATAAAGAAAGATGAAACATTTCAAAATCGTTACCCTTTTCCGTGACTCTCAGAACCCTCTTCACACCTTCAAGTCATCCGGCAATATGATTCTCATATTTCAAACTATTTCCCAATGGCTTCGAAACAAATGCAAATGACTTTAATTCATCGATCGATACCCAAAGAAAAATCTATTGCAATTTAATATCAATTTCAGATCAGTCAATATCCGGCCAATAAACAAATAACCGTTCGCAAAACCGACCAATCGACCACCCGTCCGACCAGATAGTCGAAAAAAAACTGTAGGACGCCCGAAACGCTGAACTGGGAGATTCAAGATTCAAAATGAAGAAAAATATTTGCATTGGACGCAAGCTATCAAGGCTTATGGAATAAAAAAAATAATGAAGAAAAGGTAAATAACATCGGCAGCACATGAAATGATTCCACGTTGTTGAATACATAATGGTGTGCACACAGTGGATTGGAATTTCAAGTAGAATTCCGTTTCGATGAAAAAAGGGAAGGTGAAAAGTAGCACAGGAGAAAAAAATCTCGAAAAACGTAAGCGTGAAAAGCGTCGTCCGACCGACGAGAAATTTCCTCGAACAAAGAATCGAGTGCGCTTCATTCAATTCAAAGCCACAAATAAAGCGATAACCTTCTCATCATGCTCATAAGTTGAAGTGAATTGTGATTTTGACGACGATTACGAATTGATGAAAAAAAGACAAAAAAAAATGAACGATATGAAAATTTACAAGTGTGATTATATGGTGTTTGACTGCTCGTACATGGCTGCCAGTGATGGCAATTGCTAAAGCCATAGCTAGTGCCAATGCTAGTGCACTGCATAACATTACCATGGAAAATGCATTCTTTCAAAATTCAATTGGAGTCGCGCTCGACTATGTCAGTAATAGTTAGTGAGTACATTGAATGGCAGCTGTAAAAAGATGTTGCATGAATAATTTAATGAGAATTGCGCGCACTTTCAATAGAATATTGAACGTGAAATGTAATGTACACCATGTGAGATATGAAACTCTCGTGCGAAGCAGCAACCAGCGATTGGCCATAGTATCAGAACAGTCAAAGAAGCAAAGTGAAGAAGAAGCTGAAGAATGAAGAATGAAGAGTGAACATTTTCAAAACGGGACACCAGCTGACTTGCATTGCAGTAGCATTGGCAACAACAACAAACAACAACAACAACGTGCAGTCAATGATGTGCTACAATGGGCTGCCCAAATGTTGTAATTTGCCTTCGAGCATTGGGTATTTCACATTTGAATAAACCAACGTTAAGTTCTTACGAATGTTACACATTATTTTCAATATTCATCCCTCCCCAGAATGTTATCACATTACATACGTTCTATTTCTCAAGTAAGTGTACTGGAAGCGCAAAAATGGTTGAATCTCAAAAT
>JANSTV010052170.1:0-26666 GCA_027564135.1 Lestremia cinerea
AATCCATTTCGGTATCGTTCGAACTTCCAAATGATGTTCAGCTTTGTGGCCAAATTTGTACAAATTATCGCATTCGGTCTGCAATTGGTTCCTCAACTTGTCGTTGACGGTAACTAGACAAATTTGACTCTCCAAATCTCGATTAACGGAACGTTCGCCAAAGTTTGAGGAGCCGATTAGGGTGACATCGGGTAGGGTTGAATCGGGAAGGTAATACCAGAGACCCTTGGCATGGTACGTCCAATTGGATTTCTCGAATTCGTACAAGTTGACGCGATCGGTTTGTCCGCTTCGACACAGCTTTTGATGGAACGTTTTGGCGATTTGCGAATATGCATCGGGAATGGAACCAGCCGGTCCTTTGGCTCCCAAGAAACCGTTAGCTGTTGGATGGGCCATCAGAATATGGCATTCGGCCTGACAGTCGTTGGTCAATGTGTCCATGTAGCTGTCGGTCAGATTGAAGTAGCCAGTGGCCAAGTTCAACTTTGACTGGGGCAATGCACTGGAGAACAACCGTTTCGTGACGACGCTATCGTGGTGGATTCCTAGTTGTCCCATTTCGACGAATGGAAATATCCATGTATCCGCCTCCGGTGAGTTTTCCAGCACGTTCGACTGTTGCTCGGACACTGTCTGGAAGAAGTCGTGTATCAGCTCCTTTGCATTTGAAACGAAATTCTCCTTCGCTCCGGCGTATGGAAGATGCGTCCAGTTGGGGTGCAAATTGACATCCGTAGCGGTAACCCGTAGACTGAATTCCTGCACTGTGGAAATCAAATTGTGGTAAAAACTTGATAACGCCTTATCGTTGATGACGATGTAGCGATCTTGACGATTCGTGAAGTAGTCGTTCGACAAGTTGGCTCCGCTGATGATAACCGTCTCGTCGACGATATACAATTTCATGTGTTGCAACCCGATGAGCTCATTCCATCGGGCCGGAACAATCTTCTTGGTCAATCCCCGTAAATTCGGCGTGTGGTACAAAGAGAACAATATGTTCTGACTCGTCACGATCGACTGCAGAATGCTCTTCGAGTTGATTTCGCCCCGGGTGCCTCGCGTGTAATCCAATAGAATGTTGACCTTCAGATCCTGATTCTGCTTTGCATTGTGCGATATCGTCGTGACGAGATTGTTTTCCAATTGTCCGATGCCCAAGTACAGGCTGGCTATCGAGATCCGTTGCTGCGCATTTGTACAGAGGGTGACTAGTTTGTCGTAGAATTGATGCGGCTCGTAAAGCAATTCGATTTGAGTGGCATTCAACGGGAAGCATGGGCTCAATGTGTGCAACCAGTCGAGACTTTCCAGCCGCTTCAGGCCGAATGTCCGACCGCCTGGGTGAGGAGCGAGTCCGATGTCTGCCGTTGTTGTCGTCGCGGCCATGGATATCGATGGTTCGATGAATGTTGAATACAAACGACGTAACATTTTGACGAATCGAATGAGGTGATGATGTCTCGTTGCTTTGATCAATTTGGCCAATTTTAATTCATCACTTTTGGATTATCACATTTTTTCTGGTTGTTGTTTGGTATCGTTTTCAAGAGACGAAACGCACCGAATTAGGTTATATAAAGTCATTGAAAATATCTTTAATAATTTGACACTTGGTGTTTTGATGACATCTCTTTCGGTTATTGTGAAATATCGATAACGACCGGTTCACATTCGCTTGAAACGGAATGGGCGGCATTTAGAAAAAAGATGGAAAATTGGGGCGAAATGAGCAGGTTTTAGGATTTTCACTCGCTCGAGGAATGATGATTCAATGAGGATACTCCGATTGGAACTTCTTTGAAAATCAAACGCTTGACATCTCAGATATGCCTTGATATGGCTGGCTTCATCTATTCGGTGAGGACAATAAATGACCCCCGCGTTCGCTTTTCACGTAATCTGCCTTGCTGTCTTGCTCGATAAAAGCGCCATCAACGGATGGATTTCCACATTCGTTTTCAGGTGCAGGCTCCGTAGCGCATTCAACCCAATTTCGATTTGATTATTTATTCCGACGTCTTCAGTAGCATTTCTGGCCGAATCGGAACTCATCGTTTCACCAAAATGGAGCAGCAATGGAATCATCGAAATATCTAGTTTGCACTGAAGCTGAGGCCACACATAACAATTTACGATTATGGGATTTCAAAGAAAACAATTCGAATCCAGTGGCTTTTGCTTTTGACTGAAATGAATGTTATTTTCAATGAATTTATTATCGACAAAGTTGGCTTTTGTATGCTCCGCCTTGAAAGATTTCGTTTGAACTCGGAATCAGGATATGATGAAGACTGTTGACCCATACCTCATCTTGGCACTACTCCACCACTCTCTCGAATGCTGCATTAATTAAACCCATGAATTGTGAATTCCAGGCTCGTGCAATGGCTCCCCAACAAGCCGAGAACAATGAGATCCGATTTTTCATTGCCACACAAACATTGAAGCCGCAAAATCAACTTCATTTGATCGAATTGAACGACACGACGTCTGAGCTGAAGCCAAAGGTAAGAAATTCCATCTCAAGTTCGAATCCAGAACAATAACCTCCATCGTTTCTGAACATTGAACAGGTCTTTTCTCACCCAGCCGGAGAGGTGTGGAAATTGAACAGTAGCCCCCACGATCCCCGGGTACTGGCTACTTGTTACAGCACCCTCAAGAGTTCCCAGGTAGTCATGAAAACAGCCCTGTACACTCTGCCCGAATCCTTGGACACGATCGAAAATCAAGAATTCCTCCAGTTCGATCACACCGAAATCCTCGACACCGAGCAATACGGCAACGAAATCAAAACAACAGAGTTCCATCCGACAGAACGTAATCTCTTGGCCACTGTGATTGACGGCAAAATTCTGCTGCATGAACGCACCAACTCAAAGACTCGAGTCATTGCTGAGATCAATGCCAAAAACGCTCCTAAATATTCCACCGGAAAATGGTCACAGCATTATCAAGGCAATCAATTCATCGCTCTGTTCGATTGCAGCATTCGTTCCTACGATATTCGAGATCCGAACCATTGTGCCTGGTCAATCGAAGATGCCCACGGTCAGCTGATTCGAGACTTGGATTGCAATCCGAATAAGCATTGTCACTTCGTGACGGGCGGGGACGATGGCATTATGAAGGTGTGGGATAGTCGGAATATCAAGGAGGCGCTGTTCGTTCGGAGCGATCATCAGCACTGGTGGGTGGAACCATCCTCTCCCATTCTGATGAAATCAGTCCAATCTAATCCATTCCTTTACTTCAGGATTTGGAGCGTCCGTTTCAACTTCTTCCACGATCAATTGATCTTGTCCAGCAGCAGTGACTGCAAGGTTCTATTGACCTGTGCGGGCAGTGTTAGCTCTGAGGCCATCGATGAGGAAGCTGCCAACAAAGATAGGTTCGTTGCTCATCCCATCCATTCCCACAGTTATCCCAGTAATTTCGATGACTATTCCCCCCACAGAATCCCCGATGGTCTATTGCAAACGTACGATCATCACGAAGATTCAGTTTATTGCGCCGAATGGAGCAGCGCCGATCCATGGGTATTCGCATCAATGAGCTACGATGGACGTGTTTGCATTTCAAAAGTTCCAAAAGATTATAAATATAAAATTTTATTGTAGATTTATTGTGAAAATAAATAAATTTTTTTTCATTCAACGTCATTCAATTGAAGGTCTTGCAATCGTTTTGTCGTAATCTTTATGCAAAACAAACTGACTGACTTCTTGACCTTCGGAAGTCAACAACCTTTTTCGACTGAACTTTATTCCGCCAAAATATATTCAAATCATATCTCAATGCGGACAGCGCGTCATCAATGCCAAACGAGCAATGAAATCCACGGCCTGCGACATTTTGCTGGTACATAATATATTTCGTATAATCGATCTCTATGGATATATATTGATGTATATATATATATTATATTATTTTTAGATTTAGATTTAGATTCAGATATCTACGACAATATGAATTAGTTTCTTTGTTACGACGAATCTCTCGAAGAGAGTCTATTTGAAATGTCGGTTAATCCATGCCAGTGAATGCGAAAGCGATTCAATCAAAGGAGACTTCAGAAAAGGGAATTTCATCTCTTCTCGGAGAAACACAAGTGTGTTATGACACGGCAACGAAAGAAAAAATATGTCCTAATCGAATATTATTATTCATTTCAAAAACAGCCAAAAGAATTTTTCCTCTCCTTCACCACACAGCGAAGTCGATACAGAAAAATTGAAACGTAATTTTTTTCTACAAAAATGAAACTAGCGTGACGGCGACCTGAAGTGACGTCTTTGATCGTATTTTGTTTCTCATTTTTTTCCGGAGCCTCTCACAGAGGACCGAACCCTGTACAGTCGATCACAAGTTCGCCGTGGCCTCAGTCATCGCCTCAAAACTTGGATTAGGATTGAAAAAAGGAAAAGTTGTGTAACCCACCAAGTGAATGTGAAGGAAACGAAAAGTTAAACTAAGATTTTGCGCCAAAATGATGAAAAAAAGGGAACGAAAAAAATAAGATAAAAAATGAAATTAGCAAAAATCCAAGAAAACCAAATACAAACAACTCAGGATTTTCCGATGGTCGATCAAGACCTGACCAACCACTAAATATACATCATTTCGGCCATTGACGACATCTTCTTTGGGATATGAACGAAAGTTTCGAAATAGCTGGCCAATTCATCGATGGTCACATCGCAGGTGCTTGAATTCATGCGTGCCTGTTGCGAACAAGATGAACTGCTGCTGCTGTTGCTGCTCGTGCTAAGATTCATGAGATTCGTTGCGGACGCGGTAGCTGGTATTGAGCCGCCAGTTGTTGATCGTGTGCCTGATGGTCCAGCCACGGCGGCCGTTTGCAACGTTTGAAATGTATCACTTCTGTGTTGATCCAAGCGATCGCCTGTCGCTGAGACGATCGGAGGGAATGCGGCCGATGAGGAGAGTGACATGTTACCGCACTCACTGACCAACGATTTGAAATCGATTGGATTCTCTTTGCGCAACAGCCAAGTGTCTGGCTTGGTGCTGCTGATTCGGCTGCTGCTGCTGCTACTGCTGTTGCCGGTGGCGGTGCAGCTATTACTTAAATTATTGTTTTTCATTATTGTTCGTTGTGTCCATGTCTTTCGCGGGAATCGAGCAGGGGTGGATGTCGTCGTCGACGGTGACGCTGATGCATCCAAATCGCCAATGATCAAATCGTCGTTGGTAATTTCGCACAATCCACAATTGGCTGGATCGTCGGTGGCCGTTGAGAGGAGCTTATGCTGCTGCTGATGACGGATGTGATTGTGGTATTTTGATCGGCCGATTGATTTCAAGATGGGCTCTCGCAACAGTGTATACCTTCGGTTTTTGTTTTGGTATTTTTCCGCTGTTCGATGCTTGAAATGGATGTGCTTTTGTATCGTGTGCTCCTTTGTGGCTGCTGTTGGTTGTGTTGGTGTTGTTTTGGACGTGCAATTTGCATTCACTGTGAATGGATTGCTGTGTGTTGAATGATGACCTTTTATAGCGGAGACCTTGCTATTTCTGGCCGTCGTATCATCGTTTCCGCAATTGGTACACGTTGGTCCGAAAAGTTTGATAATCTGTTCACTTGAACAGGTGGACTCTGCATTGTTGCCATCACTGTTGCCTCTAATCGCTCCGTTGGGGGTGTAGAACGGATTCCGTTCGGCCGATGTCACCAGGTTTTGGCATAAATGTGGCACGATTTCCAGCTTCTTCAGCGATTCAGGAAGTACTTGCTCGTCATCGTCATCGGATGCCATTGTTTTGTGTTTTTTCGTTCTCGTCACGACTTATCGTTCCACTTGTTTGACGGAAAATTATCTGCAATGAAATGTCAACCATAGAAACTCGTCAAAACCCATTTCCAGCGAACAAAAAATGCACAAAATGCGAAATTGTTGATTTGTGACGTCATTCCTTATAACAACATTCATCGTCGATGATAACTAGCTCACCTTTTCGTCGAATTATTTACGGTTCTGATAATTGAGAACGATTTCTTTGTCTTTTCATCGAATCTCCTTTGTCAATTGTAGCGTTTCCAAGTGGCTGCAAGGCAATGCAAATGATTTCGAAACGTTTTTGTTGGTCGCGAAATTTGTAAACAGGACCCGATTCACGACTATTATTATTTTGTGCGATCTTGATTGAGAGCCATATTTGTTTTTTTTTTCTTCGTCTGAATTTATTTCATCGACTCATTCTTCGCTGACAACGACGTGAAGTTGTGTGCGTATTACGCTTGGTTCACATTTCATGTTGTATTTCTTCATCGTCGCTGCTCGTGAGCGCCCAGTGGACTTACGTTTCGAGAGCGTTTTCTGCATTGGCATGATTCACCTGATGAATTACGCATGGGAAGGTCTTCGATCGTCTTTTGGCTCTAATTGGGGCATACTCTCAAGAATTGATGGTCGTATCGAAGCCTTCAGCCTCCATTCAAAATCGGAAAGCAGCACAGTGGCCAACTGGCCGAGCATTTTGAAAGTCGAAAATCAAATGAAAAAGTCGAAAGCAAAATCGACAGTTGAAATTTTCCTCCACTTTTCACGATCATTGCACAATTGTCGCAACGAAAACAGATTGCAGCATGACATCACAAGATGTTAATTGACTGGGTTTTTTCCGATGCGAGCATAACTTCAACAAGTGTCGAATTGAAAATAGAATCCACTTGATGGGGAAGCGTTCGGTTGCTTGTCGGCAAGCATACATTTCAATAAAATGCGATATTTTGTTTTCGTCTTTCATGTCCATTCCTAAAATGCCAGACGATAACTGTGCCGATTAAATCAATTCAGCCAATCAAAACTGAATTTCGGTCCAGTGATGGAAGCAAACGAAGCCAAGCGAAAAAAAAGGTCAAACAGAAAATTATCATTAAATTTGTCTACAATTCTCTCGGATCAATTAAATCCAGACCGTCGATGACGACATGAACGATATTTTTAAATTGGATTCCAGACATTTGCTTCCAATCCGCCAAAGTACCCGACCGAGTAGCTCGCTGAAGCGATGGCTTCGAACCGCGAATTTCGGCTGCTCGAATTTAGTCCAATTGTGACGATCGATTAGTTTGGATCTGATTTTTTGTTGTTGTCGACTTTTCAAGACTTTTGGTGAACTTCATAGATTTTGGGCGTTCGATTTGCGTTGATCCAAGTGAAATGCTCAGAACGAGAAATCGAAACGTTGTCAGGTATCTTGACAGTTTGAGCCAAATTCATTTTGAATGCTTGAGAAAACTACGACTGGGAGGATTTTGAATGAATTTTTGTGATTTTCCTGCAGGTGGACGTTTCTTGTGATTGCTCTTGCCGCTCTACCGAATGCAAAAGGACGTAAGTGACGTGACGCATCATTGAACTACAGTGCTGCAATCCAGTCTTCTTTTCTTGTAGAATGTCCGCGAGGAACTTGCCCTTATGCGATACCGAACGTGCCACAGTTTCCGCCACATGTGCCCCACATGCCGCCGCCATTTCAACCGATCCAGCAGTTTGAAGCACCGACCCCATGTGGACGCTTGCATCCCGGTGATGCGGATCTGCAGTCATTTGATTTGATTAGAGAGTTCCGTTTGGATCAATCTGAAACGAGATATGAAGGCGTCACCGAGGTGCAAGGCTCGATTGGAACCCAACGAGCATATCGTCTGCAGAAGAAATCGAATTTGACTCTTCAAACGCAAGTGGCTTTTCCGAGGGGTGAGTATTGGCTGAGGGTCGGCGCCATCCCGCTTTGACGATTGCACCTTTCAGGAATTCCCCACCAATTCTCGTTCGAATGCACATTCCGGACACGACTCCAACCGCTGGAGCCCTGGTATCTCTTCCACGTGACCAACAAGTTCGAGGACTCCCAGCTCAGTGTCATTTTGGACCCCGTTCAACGTGTTGTCGGCATCGGTTTGCCAGACGTTCAGGGCAATGTTCAGCGCGTCTATTTCCATCATTCGAGCTTGTTCGATCGATCGTGGCACAAAGTGATGTTGAGCGTGTCTCAGGACGAGGCAACTCTCTGGGTGGATTGCGTGCCTGTCCGAGGTATTCGCGGTGATTTCATCGAGACATTGCAACCTCGACCAAACTTTGACACATCCGGACACATTTTCGTCTCTCAGACCTTTGATCGCACCAGCATTCCCGTATGTTAAATTTTGATTGATGATTGATTTTCGGGAAACCACGCATTCCGCGCTAGTTGTACGCACATTGCTCGACCATTCAAACGATTATGTTTTCGATTTCAGGCCACGCCACTTGTAAGTCCAGCTCACTTGTCTGATTGTGATCATGTCTGGCCTCAATAATCCGACTGATGTGCGTCTGGATCTGGCATGCAAATCAATATTGCTTTCAATTGCTTTGCGCTTGATTGTGCTTCGCTTCAAAAACAAAACTAATTAACCTTCATTTCATTCGGTGTTGATTAACATTTCTTCTTATTGACTCCGATTCAGATTGACCTCCAATGGATGGTAATGAGTTGCGATTCCACGAGACCTACTAAGCAGACATGCGAGGAATTGCCGGTGAGCATCGGCAAAATGCGGCAATCAGAATCATTTGAAAGCTTTCTTTTTGACAGAATTACATTGAAGCTATCAAACCAGAGGAACCAGCCCGCGTTCCTCCACCGGTACAAGTTGAAGAGCTGGAATGCCCAATCCAATGTCCAGCCGGTCCAATTGGACCAGCTGGGCCGCCTGGACAAAATGGCTATGACGTAATCCCCTTTCGTGTATAAATTTTTCTTCGTCAATGACTGTTTCGGTTTTAGGGTAGAGACGGGGCCCCCGGTGCCCCTGGAATTGGCATTATCGGCGAACGCGGCGAATTTGGCGAGAAAGGTGATCGAGGCGATGCTGGTCCGATGGTAAGTAATTCGTGCGGCAGTGCGAGTTGTTTGAAACGCGTGATTGCTTCAGGGACCCCCTGGACAACCTGGTGCTTGGATTGGAGACATGCCCAACGGCCTGAAAGGTGAACGCGGGGAACGTGGTGAGCAGGGAGAACGAGGTTTCCAAGGGCTACAAGGTCCTAAGGTGAGACAAGAGAAAAATTCTGAAGCAATGCTCAACATTGAATCGTTTACAATCGACAGGGCGAACCGGGAGTTATAATATCCAAGACCGAAGGCGAATCTTACAGTTACAGTGAGATCCAGATCAGGGGTATTTGCTCGAGTATAGTTCGCGGTAAAGGAACATTCCACATCATTGACTTTCAAGTGGAAAATTGCATAACTTTTCTTTTAACAGATCAACTTGAAGAGTTTGCATCTAGTTTCGTGGGCATCTCTGGTCCGCCGGGTCCGCCAGGTAGGTCAAGAGTGGGAAGACCAGGTGCAGCTGGCCTCAAAGGCGAGCCCGGTCAACCTGGGATGATGGGAATGCCGGGCATGCTGGGACAGCGAGGAGAAAGAGGGGAGAAAGGTGAAAGAGGAGAAGTTGGTATCAGTCGTGAAGGTCCTCCAGGCCCTCAAGGACCACAAGTGAGTTCGATTCAAAGACAGTGTTTGAGTCAGTGCCTAATGTTGTATTTTCCAGGGAAACCCGGGCTTGGATATCATTGGGCCACCAGGAGACCGTGGCGAGCCAGGTGTAGCAGGCCCAGATGGACCCAGAGGTGAAGCCGGCCAACCCGGTCAATGCCCAACCGATTGCTACTACAATCAAATGGCTTACATGCATGCAATGCAAGCTCACCAGCAGCAACAAAACAGCAAAGGACCAAGCCCGTTGGCTATGTCAAGGTCCAATTTCAAAGGCTAAATTAAACTCTGAAAACTCTTCAAGTGCTCCTTTGATTGCTGTTTGATTGTTAACAATTTTGAACATGAATACATTTTCTCTAACTGATTCAGTCTTTCAATCACTCTTCTCCACAAAAATCATTCAAAATCACCCCTCAGAATCGGTCGAGAGTCGTGACGTCAACTGACTCTTCATCCTTATCGATTTTCATTTAAATAAAAAGAGCTTCACCGAAACTGAATGTTGAGCTTTCCGAATTTGGGCCGAAATCACACCACAATTGGATTCTAATGTATTCTCGACTTTCCATCAAAAGTGACTCAAATTTCCCTTTTTGGAAAATGAAATTCTGTTGCTTGTAGCGATATTTGAATTGCTTGAAGTTAGTTCAAACTCATCCGCAATTGATGACATAAATGCGTCTTCGAAGGTAATGCTTTGTTTATCGAAGCTGAAAAGAGTTTTTTCTTTATATAGTTCATGGCATAGACAAGTTCAGTCGTCACGATCGCTCTTTCAGTCTCGACAGTCTCGAGGTAAAAGAGCATTGAATTTCATTGAGTCGAATTCAGAAAGGAAATTGAATTACAAAAATAAAAAACTAATAATTATATTATTAGTTAATATTATTATTAATGGAACCCAGAATATTCTACGGTTCACTCGGATTGAAATAATTGACCAACTCGTTAATCATGATCTTGATGCTGACTGGTAACGATCAGTTGAGTTCATACATTCATCAGGGTGTTCGGGTGGTCTTTTGAGACGGTTATTATCAGAATCCAAAACACGAGAGAACAACAAAGAACTGATGAGAACTCAAATTCTGCAATGCCGTAAGTTCTGGGTAGTGACTCCAGATACTTCCGTTTCCTATTTTGGCTTTTTTCTAATAACTTCAACAAACGCTCTTCCAAGTGATCGGCCCTGTTTCTTTCCATGTGGGGCATTTGTGAGGCCAGATCTCCTCTTCGATCAGCCAGAGAGATGAATTGGTCCATCAGTTCTCAGTTGAGCTCTCAGCCTTCCCCGTTCATTTGGGTCGCCTTCAGGAATGGCCTCAAACGCCACCCTCAAGATAGATAATTTGCGTCTCACTTCCAGCAAATCACGATTGACAATTTCCAGTTGCCGTGCCAATTCCTTCGCCTCGCGTTTAAAATCCTCCGCATCCATATCTATTTTGATAATAAGACCATTCAATGTTATGAGAAATGCCACTTTTTTGATCCCGTTGGACGGATTATTTCTGATTTTGAAACGGAATCGACTGTAAGAATGGATGGTTACGAGCAAAAACAAGAGGCGCCGTTAAGCCTAATGGTGTCGAAATGGAGTCGTTACAACGAAGAGCAGCCGTGAGTGCTCTATTGAAGCAATATCACTGGTTTGCTGCTGAAAGCGCAGTCGGTGAAATGCATTACAATGCAGGTGGTGATGGCGACGAGAGAGGCACCGAAACCGATGATAGAAAGGATGCTATTCATCCGATCAACATCCAGGCTCTGACCCATCATCAGTTGTCTTGCCGTTCCATGTATCCAATACGTGTTGTCTTATAAAGAATACTTTGCAAACTGATTGAATATTTCATGAAGGCTCGAAATATTCTTTCGTTCTTCTGCTCGCAAGTTGTGCGATGTTGTGTGTACAGCTATTGAACGAACGCAGCAGAGAAAAAAACACATTTCTGTGCACAACTACTTCAGAACTTGCTCGAGTGTAATGGTGGTCGGGTTCGTTCTCACGTTAGCGCAACGTACTGGGGAATGCAGCCGCCTGGTGCTTGTGTATGTCATCCTCATTCGTTCGGTGCTCACTAATAAGTGAAAAAATCGATGATACTGCGGATAGAAGCGTATCTAGGGGAGAGAATTTCCAAAATGAAAATGAAAATGCTGAAGGCCAATAGGCCAGCGCATATGACCTGGATGCCGATGATGCTACTTAGTTGAAGAATCTGTGCCCGAGCTCGACACCGAACTCGGACGATTGACCCGAGTTCAATGCTGCGAATACCCAAAGGCAAAACTTCCCAGAATTAAGTTCCCCTGAAGGTAAACGCCCCATCACTTTTCCGTTCGGAAACTCTACTCGGTTTTTTGTCGGGGTTTCATCTCATCCTTCAAATCCATTGCAAATTTTCACATTGTACAAGAATCGCCTGTACCTTTGCTCATTGGTTGAGCGTCGCAGTTCCATTGGCATGATGACAAGATTCTTGAAAATGTTCAATGAGAATCGTTGTTACAACCTATCGCTTCGCCTACTCGATCGGAATTTTTTCTGAGAGCATTGAATTTTATTGAGTCGATTTCAGAAAGACATTTTAATTACAAAAAAATGACAAACTAATATTTGAATTTGTTGGATGTGGGATTCGGTGCTGCCGCCAAAGTGTAAACTTCATAATCGACGATTGAGAATTGATAATCGCCAAATAAGCTGAGACAACTAGCGTTATTCCCACCGTCATATGAATGGGGTAGATTCGAGTAGGAGTCCATGTTGGTGTTGCAAGCATTCGATATTTGCAGATCAGCTCCTGCGCCGAAAATTGGACCAACGCTAGAATGTTCATTCGTTCATTAAACTCCTGGCTTATTTGGCTGGCGAAAGGTCACTTACTCTGGATGATAGCAGATCGCGTATGGCTTTTTCACAATATCGTACTTGGTTGGTGGCTCAGTCGCGCTACACAGCGAGAACAAGAACGATCGCTCGGAATGGATGTAGGCACCTTTGCGACTAGTTTTCGCCCATGGAACATCTGTGAAGCCCCCACTGATTTCACCGCTGGCCCCCAAAGCAATGACAAATGCCGGAGCGACACCGTCACAGTAACGATGAAATGCCGCTGCCGAAAATCCATGAGTTGATGCTCGAAACACCAAACGCCAGTTTTGCTTGGGCACACCGTACCATCCGTTTAGCGTTCCTTGGAAATGGAGTCTGTCATTTTTGAGAATGCACGACCCGGGAAACATGTTCAGGAGGAGACGTGGCTGGAGTCGCTTGTCATTATCCGAGAATTGTCCACCGGATGGGTTAGGCACGTTCGGACCAGCCACAGATGGAGTATTCTTGGTGCTTTGCAACGCAGCCAAACGGTAGCGCTCGAGAGATAGCTCCATTGTCACGGCACCGGTTGGTTCGACTTCTTCAGCAAAGACTTGACTATCTGAAATCGAAATACGTCGTCAAGAATCATCTTCAAGAACATCACAATCAGCGTGAGAGACTCTTCAAAAGGTCAAAGCATTCAAAGTGCTTAGTTTTAATGCAAATGGCTGCACCTTCTGCTAGTGAGAAGCAAACAACTTCTACGAACCGATCAAGAGCACGCGAACATGCTCCATGACGCCAGCCAAATGCTGGCAAACTCGTTGACGTTCCTCGCTGGTCCAGTGATTGGTCGGCTGTGGGACGCCGGCTTGGTTTTTAGCCCACGCCAAGACACATCGCCAAACGTCCTCTTCTTCCAAGCAAAACTGTAAAGGGATTGGTCGTCCTTAGTGACGATAAGCTATCTCAACATGGTCCAACTCGCAACTCACATAATCCGATGAGATCAGCTTGATGATTCCCTCTCGCGACAGATTCAAGAAGGCATTCGTCTTGACGCATTCGGTTGCATTCTCCCCAATGTATGAAATGCATCGTTCCATGAACGAGACCGTACATTTGGCGCCTAAAAATGTCAATGAAAATATTGCAAAAAGGAAACAAAATCAAATTGTACGCTATTTTCTTCAAGTATTTCGGTCAAGTTCGACGCAGCCTTGTGCAATAAAACCACAAGAGAATTTCGTAATTTTCGCATGAAACATCATTCGATCATTTATTTCTGGTAAAACTCACGGCGGTCATGAATGTCTCATCAAATTTACAGATTCATTTCGAATGGAACTCATTCGAAACGCTTAAACATAAGAATTTTTGTTGACTTAAATATTTAGAGTAAATTCAAAGGGAATTGTTTTAAAATGTTCTCGATCTTGAATTCGTGTTCGCGATGTCTGGTTGAAGATGGGCCCTCGGAATCGTTGATGAACTCAACGAACGGTGACCGCGGTGTTGTTGTTGACCAATTGCTCGGATGCGACGAATGCTGCGATGAAAACAACATCACATCCATAACCTCACAATGTCCATTCATCACAAACACATTCGCAGCCTATTGGACATTCTGGATGAGCGTTATGTTGTCCCCTTTTAACATGATCCGTCCCAATGGTCGGCGATTTTTCGTTTTCAAATGATACTCCTCGGCATCGTCCAGCACCAGATTCATGTATTCATCGAAACCAACAATGTGCCCTTCGATTCTCAGGGAAATGTTCTCGTAGAGCCACACTTGAACGCGCGAGCGATTTTGTAAATAACGAAAGATCAAATTGATGGGCTGCACCATCACCTTTTGAACTTTCGGATTGCCTTTGAACGACATTTTTGATTGTGTTTTGGTTGCGTTTGCGATTCAATTGGAAATTAAACGAGCGAAAATGCTGCACTGTGCAATTTGACTTGCGAGTTTGTGTGAAAACAAAAACGTTTATAAAAGACGCCGGGCCAAAAGGAAAATGTACAATGTCAGCCAGTTGAGCTGAGTGAAGGTGGTTCGATTTGTTGCATGATGGCCGTGCGTGAAGCGAGACCGATTTTTTAAGCGCACTAGCGCCATCTACCAAAGAATAGGCTTGAAACTTACCAGCTGGTATCTCCATAACGGCTTGCAGAAACGAACAAGCGTTGGCCACCGACAAGGTGGATATGACGTGATCCTCACAAGCTGTTTTCAGTTCCTCGATGCCCATGTCCTGGGCGAGGGTCATCATCTCAAAGATGCGATGATCCTGAAAAACAATCTGCGGAGGCAATCGAGTCATTGACAGTCGGTCAGGAGTTCCAGCGCACACACTACCTTCCCAGTGTATACGTAGAGAACGAATTGACGAAAGACTTCAGCGTTGACATGCGGCAAGCGAATCAGCGATGGTGATCCCGGTGCGGTGGGCGACACGGAACTGCCGGGTATTCGGCAGATTTCTCCTCGTTTTGATGGCTGAAAGCTCTTGCATCTGGCAAATGGAAAATACAAGAGAGAATACTGAGAAATTGAAAATGTCTTTTCGAAGATCTCGACTTGATGGAATGATTCGATTTGCATTCCATCCAATATTCTATTCCATTCGATTTGAAACACTCGATCTATCGCTTTTCCTCGATGCGAAATGTCTGTTTATTTGATTTTCGAATGTGTTGTTCATTCATCGAAATACATTTACACAGACACGCAGACACACGCACACACAATGAACGTCGAAGGAGTTTCCGTGATAAAAAGCGAGAGGAGAGGAAATGCCATCAAAGATGTTTGTTATCATCCTTTGTGTTGTTCGGCAAAATGCAAAATCAAAATTCGTTTTGCTTCCAATTCAATTTCGTTAGATTCGATCAAAGTTTTCTCTCGATGATTGAATATGTGTGTGTACGCCTTTGATACGGCAGCCCGGTCGAAGCGTCAGAGTGTTTGTTGATGAATATGTCTCAAAATGTATGCAAACGAACGTTTCCAAAGTGATATTGTCCTAAGCAAACATTTTCCTCGGGAAATCAAGCGATTCAATTCGGACGAGCGGCGGGCGAAAAAGAAGAAGAAGAGGAGGAAGGAGGTGTTGCTGCGGAAAAAGTTTCTTTTGTTGAATGTTTGAAGGAGTCATCCGAAATTCGAGGAGACCGTTCCGTTCAAACTCTGTCAATAATTTCCGATGGAAATCTCTAGCTCGCCGTTCCCAATGCGATTATCGTGGAGAATTAATCGAAACGGATTTTTCATTAAAAATTTCCTCTTGTCGACGTTCCGCACAACGGAAATAGAAAATATGATGAAATTCATCAATGTACGTGCAATGGCACAGTTTTTGTGTGTCGTTTTTCCGACGCAATATTTTTCCTCGATTTTTCCAACTGGAACAAACGAATGTGAATTGAATAGCAAAATGATGATATCACCCCATTCGACATCCTGATTTTATTATTGTCACACAACCGATATTCACCCGATTCGGTGCATAGTGTTTGGCTTGCGCTCGCTCGTGGCCTCTTCCTTCTGCATCCCCTACCTCATCCCCTGCTCTTCGCTCCCCGCTCTCTGATTATCACCTTTTTTTGCTATCTAACTTGATTTTGTTGTGTGAGAGCGGAATTCAATGAAATGCTTTGTTGTCGCTCGAAAATGACAAAAATCAAATCGAAAAATAAAGGACGGAAATTGAAAATACATTTCAATATTTTGAGCGTTCAGCGTTGACGAGAGAGATACATGAGGCTTTCTTTCGGGGAAAATGGGCGATTTTTGATGGCGATTTGATGCACGTGAATTGTCTGAAAGGAATCCGAGAGAACCGCAACCCAATCAATCGCCAAACAGTAGACTGGTCCAAAAGAAGATCATAGTCCGAAGATAGAGAAAAACTCGATTTCCCGGATCTTAAAGGCTTTGTGACATTTGTCAACGTTGATATGTTGACCTTGAGTGAATGCTCTAATTTAATCTTGCCCGACGGCGACCAACCCAAACCCACTGTCGGACCAAAATCGCTCGGATCTGGCCAAATCGGGCGCATTGAACACTCATCGATCGACTGTAACGGCGCTCAAAGATGGGGCAGCCAGGATTGTCCAGTAGGAATCGAGAGCAACCCAAAGTTGAAGGTTCTTATTTTTTCTGAGAATTTCAGCCCATTTTTGGGCAAGTGGCAATAGTTTGACGTGAAATTGGCACCGCTTCACAACGAAATACATGCATTTGACATTGCCATTGAACACGCATATTCGAGAAATCGAAGAGACTCTCATCTAAAGTATGTATTTCGCATAGGCCGTCGATTGCCAAGAATTGGATTGCGATCAACGACGCGCCTCAATGCGTCGACGAGCACCAATCTCTCGCTCAGCTATACGGATCGCACTAGCCCATGGGCAACGGGCAATCATCCATTATGATTTTTTTTTCGTGTCTATCTTGTCTACTTAGCAACGACGAAATCGTCGCTCCATCGCTTGGTGGTCAGCGCTATTCGGTGTTTTGATTCAATATTTGTGGGAGAGAATGTACTGGAAATTACGATTTAATGGAAAATGAAAAATTCTTTTTAATGCAGGTTTATTTCTATATTCACAATAATGATTCAAATTATCATTAGGAAGGCGTACGCTATTGCTATTGCCAGGAAAGTTCAGTCTCTTTCTATAAATGTAGTTAGTCTAGTTCAATTTTTTCAATAAATTCCGTTGCCATTTTGCAGATTGGAAAAGAAAACTCTTGTGAGCTCACAGTGAGCCCCATTAAAAACCATTTTGGCGAAAACTGCCGATTTTGACAATTAGTCAATTAGGTTCATGTTTTCTTAGGTTTTTTTGGGTTTGTAGAGAACAGTCCCAGGCTAGCCCATTGATCAAAATGATCGCCTATCGATTTTCCGTCTGCATTCGAAACATACTCTACATCACCAAACGGCTTGTATTCTTTTTTAATAGCTGAATCGATTCCGGTGATGAGACCATCGGCAGCTGCTCCTGCGGCGACACCACCAAACACTCCGCCAGCAAGTATTCCAAGCGCCGCGGCACCAGATCTGGAGGAGACTTTCAAAATTTCTTCTCCACGTTTTGTATCACCGGCCATGATATGACCGACACCTTTTAAATGACCTACGCCGGGTATGTTCTCTAAAAATGGTTCAACTGAATCGTGGACGAAATGTTCCTGTGTCTTCATTGCCGCTTTAGTATCTCCCATAATCAATTCAGCAACCGATTTTGCTTGTGATACAAAAGGTGCTTGATTTGCGAAGTTCTCCTGGGTCCTTTTGGCGCCTTCAGAATCACCGGACATTACTTGAACAAGAGATTTGAATTGTGAAAGAATTGGAAACCCGTCCAGAAAAGTTGCACAAACACTTGGCGGCCCGTTCATCACAACCAGCGATGAAATTGAAAGTAATAATAACGAAACGTCGAAACGCATCTTGGTTATTCAGTTGTTCAGTAAAAACGGAAGCTTCTTTCAATGTTGAATACGAGATTCAGACTGAATCAATTCTCAGCGAAGTGCCACTATATAAAGCGGGAAGATAACTGGCTACATCATCCAGCGTACGCATTTCTTTTTCAAAACTTGTGTTTGTGCAAATAGTTCAATGGGTTTTCCCACTTTACATAAACACTAAATTGGAACACAAGTTCGGCAATTGAATATACTTCGATTCGATAGAAAGTGCATGAGATAAGAATCATTTGACAATCATTGGATTGTGGCATCATGCACTGACAATGGGGTTTTCCCACATCACATCGACAGATAACTGGAAGATTGGATTCGGCAATTGAATGGACTTTGATTTGATGAACAAATTCGTGAGACGAAAAATATTTCAATAGCATGGAGTGCTTTGCTTGTGCCACTTTTTCGAATTCTTTTTGATTTTTTGTTTTTTAACGTAAATCCCAAGCGAATATTTGCCGAATAAAAACAAATAGGCTGAATATTCATTTCGATGTCATTTCAAATCGGTAGTGTCGAAACAATCATTAAGGTGCAGTAAGGTTATTCCAGACAGAGCAAGCTGGCGATTCTGGATCTTGCACGACGGCGACCAACCTGAGCCAACAGTCGGGCCAATTATGATCGGACCTTGTCCTGGCCAATGCGCACGTTACCCAGCAGCTGCCCACAAGAAATTGGGCGCGAAGGGTTGCCCAGTGAGATTCAGAGCTGACCAAAATCCAAAATTCTCAAAAAATCTCCCAAATCATTGAAACTGAAAACATTCTCATGGATTCGTATAGCCTCCGTGGCGCAATTGGTTAGCGCGTTCGGCTGTTAACCGAAAGGTTGGTGGTTCAAGTCCACCCGGTGGCGAGTTTTTTTTTCTAAATGAATCCGATAAAGCCGCAGACATGGACTGAATGAATGCATAATTCCACCCGAGAACGGATTTTTTTTTCCATTTCGATTGCCGTTCCTCCCTCAACCCCAAACCACAGTGGACAATGGTAGAGTGATTTTTGAGTTTGACTGTTCCAATTTCAACGAAGTTCATCTTTCAGAAGCAAATATGGAAAAATCAACAAACAGCTTCAGATTAATTGAGCGGTAATGTGGCCTGAGATATCAACGGCTGAAGGGTTGGCGGAGTCCACCCAAAGTGGTTTTCTTTCCCACGTTGAAGATTTTGGCGACTTTGATTTCATTGCGAGCCATTCCGGGGGATTTCCTTTCTTTATTTTGATACTCGAAACATCGTTGGCCTCCACCCATGCAGAGTCCATCAACGTCAATATGACACATTTCCCATCGCCGCCATGCATGCGATGTGACTCCCGATTTGTTTTCTCAATCGACCGGAATCGCCAAAACATTGAGCAATGACGGGCATTTGTCACGGGTCGTTCTAATCGAGTATGTTTTTCTTCTCTTATCGCTTGTTATGTTTTTTTCTCGCTCTTCCTTGTAATGCGCCAGCTGATCCATTTGTGGGTGCTGCTCGACTTATTTGTTCACTTTAATGGATTTTTCGCTTCGGGACGATATTTGCAAAGGCACATTTGCACACAGTCTTTCCATCGGACGATGCGATATTAGGTGGATTCGATTATAGAGAAACACGGACAATAATCGCTGGCCACGTCCATGTCATATTGGAATGAATTATTTGTTATTTTTTTCGTCGGCTTTTCAAGACTGGTTATGAATGGCCGTTCAAGAGCCGGGGTCTTACCTGGCCATTAGAATGATTTTGTGCGCAAATACACGCTCCTCCTCACGATCCAACAGAAACACCACATCAGCACTGTCTTGATCCTCGGACAATCGCTTCAGATCGTCTATTAATTGCGGAAGACCAGCCAGCGCTTTGTCACAAATCGACATCGTACACAATTTTTCGCACAATGATGTTGACGGTGGCACTCTTGTTCCCATTCTCACGACTTTTGTTCTCGATGAAATCAATCGTGCAGCACAACGAACATCGATGCCTTCAATGTCTTTGCTGCCAAACAATAACAATGGTCAATTTTTGTTATTTACAAATGATGCACTGTGTGTTTCACTGTTCCACCGTTTCAGATGACTCGAAATCGACAACACTAGAACCGAAACCGTCACACAAACACCGTGCACTTTGAAACCGAAAACAACAACAACACAACATCAGCAATTGCGATGCAAATCGAATAGATTTTCTGCAAATACTTGAATAAGTGGCCGATGAGACGAGAAATGCTTGGAAATTGAAGCATTTACCAGACCATGCCTTGACGATGAGAGATGATCATCGAAAAACAAGAGCAAAACGATCGACTTCATCAGCATGGCCGCAGACAATCACACTCACACACACACACAAACGCTCAGATCACGACCATCGGCATTACCACGACGATCATCTACCTGAGCTCATACCAACATCAACATCTTGCAGAGGCATAACCTGTTCGATCTTTATTTGTGTATTTTGGTCGGTGATTGACTAAATTAGAATGAAGTTGGCCGCCTTTTCGGTCGAGTCAGCGTTTTCTGCTGAGTAAAATCCAGACGAAACGCCGTAAATTATGCCTTTGAGCGGTGTTGTCGTTTCGAGTGAACTCATTTCCGAAAGGCAAATCATTTATACGAATGCACATTGCGAATGAGTTGGCCGTTCCGAACGTTGGGCTGAACCAAATGAGTCATTGTGGTCTCGGGCGATTATCCACACTTTAGGGTTGCATTGATTGCCACCCTTCATACAACGTGTTCGATTGAATTGTCATCACAAATGACTACTTTCTCGACACCCCAATGTGTTGCCGGAAATGTCACTTCTTCGGGGCGACACGTTCACAAGTCGTCTTCAATTAAGCTGGCAAATATCCCCAGAAAATCGCTTTGCAAACATTTCAAGATGATTTTCTCAAAGAAAATGAAGAAGACAAATGAAATTTTGAATGAAAATCTGTTTTTCGCAAATCACAAAATGAATAATTGACCAGAGACAATGTTTTTAATCATTAATTCAACGCTGCGGGCCATTTCATAATGAACACAACCGACCAAATTGGTTTGGCGTCTTCCTCTTCACTGTTGCTTGCCGGTTCATCGTGAATGCAAGCTTCTTGCTCGAGAAGATGCTCAATGTCTGGCGGGCATTCGATTTAATTCGATTTGTAATTGGTGCCAAGATTTGAAGAAAACTCTCTCGTCGACTGCACTGCTGTTCACAGCCACCTCGTTCATCTGCCTTTTGAGAGATTTGGAGATGGTGGGGGGAAGGGACTCTTTGAGACGCTTCTCGTTCTTCTGATAACAATTTCACATTTTTCAAAGCATTTCCTTCTACTTATCGGACATCTTGAGATTCATTTGCTCTTCACTTTTGAAGAAAGAAACGTTTCGGACGGAAACGCGGACCAAACTCCGCTGCACGCCATCGGTCGAACCGTAGTCCGCCCGATTACGCAATTCAATTGTTGAACGAAACGATCGAGCGTTCTCAAACTAATTCGAGAACGAAACTTCAATGCCGGCGAAATAATCGTCTCACAATGCCGTTAGAGTCGAATCCGGTCGGTCGGAAATGCTATTCCAAACTCTCGGCTCCGCATAAAACTGTTGCCAAACAAAGTTTTCCATCGAAGCTTTTCTGGCATTTCAAACTGGCTGAATGAGGTCCATTGATATTTGCATAGAGTGATTGACATGCGGATATTCGATGGTACGTCAACACCCAGACTCAAAAGCCCATTCATTATGGAAAATGAAATATTAAATTTTCGGCGGAGGCACGGCGATGGAATAGTGATTCCGCTTCAACAATATTCCGGACATTAAATCCGATTCCCTTTGACATTTTTTCCATGAAAATGTACAATGTCGTCGTTGTTGACGTTGTTGACGTTGTCAGCTCTCGTTGTCGCCCGTTGAAATGAACCAACTGGGCTTAAACACACACGCGCCACGGACACAGACTGCTATCCATCGTCATCCATTCAACGTTCGCACCGTAATTTCCTATCTGTCACTCAATTTCACAAAATAATAATAAAATTTTAAATATCGACGTTTTTTTGGGCGTCCTAAAAACCGGGCTCACACCCGACGCGCAGAACGAGAGTAAAAGAACCGCATGAACCGCGATTGCAGCCACGAGAAAAATAAACTATCGACGGGCAATTCGATTCGTCAGAGCGCGTCTCCCCGCTGACTCGCTTCACTCATCTTTGTGGGTGCACTTAAGAGCAAATTTAATAATGAAAAAGAAGAAGCGAAAACCGAGGAGGAAACCCGTAATCCCAACGGCCCAACCCCCAACACATCGCCCACAACACACAAATGAATGAACCGACTCTTGTTCGAAATTCGAAATTCAGCACTCGAGCAATTCAAACGGCAAATGAATTGTGATGATGGTGACGTCGATGACATTTGAGATTGTGGCCTGAATGCTCTTCGGAATTGCTATTTGCATGGAAAATGCGAGGAAAAATGAAATTCAATTTGCGAGGAAAATCCATTTATGATTTTGATATTGAAGCGACTTTCCATGACTTTGATGCGTGGAATTTGATTTGACTTCGGGTCCTTGTGGTCATGTTGCTGTGCAGCGGCTCATCACGACATCGCACCCCGCCTCCTCCGCATCCTCACCCCTCGCACACCCGACTCGGAGGCAAATCCGTCCATCACGATTCATAACTCAATTGAAATTGATGAAACATTTTGATTTCGATTCGTCTGACCAGGCGATTCGATGCGCGAACATTCAGCAGCGTCCTATTGCGTGCTTATTGGGAAGAGGCGATTTATTACGAATCATGAATAATAATAAATATCAGAATCAGAATGATTCGAATGTCGATGTCACGTAATTCATAAAGGAGAGGAAAAAAATTGTGTGCGAATGTGTGACACGAAACAAAAACACCAGCACTAGTTCCAGCAACAACAAACCACTGCCGACCGAATAATCGCTAGGAATTCCATTTCCAGTTCAACGAAAGCGACAACAACAACAACAACAGCAGCAAAACAATAAATAACGAAAATGATTGTAGCTTCTGAGAAGAATAAAATACGATGAGCGAAATGGCTTAGAGCTTCAGTGACAGATTATCGTTCATTTGCGCAACGTTTGTGATTTTTCGCCTATTTTGCGATGAGCTGCTTTGGCGATTCTCAGTGACCCGAATTTAACGCGTAGAAGCGACGAAAATTAAAAAAAAAAAAAAAAAATTGATAAGAGGCCACTTATTTCATGTTAATTTGGAGCATTCAAACGGATAGTGCAATTTTAATGAGATTCAAATCACCTCAAATGGATAACAACGTTTTCAAAATGTTTGCTTTTAATTAATTGAGTTGCTTGCCTTTCCGAAGGGGATTCATTAAAATTACCTTTTGCAGATTCTTATGGTGCGTGGTGTGTCATTCATTGGTGCGTACCGAAGAGATTCCAGCAAATTGTGTGCCAGCCGAATTGGAGCATCGAACGTGTGCAGTGACCGGAGAATTGTCCCTGCAGCCAGGCGATTCATTTCGTTTCGAAAATGTGCCAGACATCAACCGGAGCGAAATCATCAAATGCAGCATCGGTGCAAATGGTCGAGTGCCCTTCATTCCGTCGGGCATCTTCAAAGCCTTCGTCAACCTCGAGGAGCTGGATCTGAGAACTGGGATCAAGCAAATCGAGCGCGGTGACTTCGAAAACGCACCGTTCTTGTTCAATCTATCCCTGAATGGGAATCTGATCGATCGCATAAGCCGAGAATCCTTCTCACTGGCCAGCGGCTTGGTGGAGTTGCATTTGGACGAAAACCGAATATTGAACGTGGAAAACTACGGCTTCAGCGGACTGAGCAGCTTATACACGTTGTCGTTGAATCGCAATCGATTGGTGACATTGAAACAGTTCACATTCGCTGGATGCGGTCAGTTGCTTGATTTGCGCCTGGAAGACAATCGTATTGAGACGCTGGAAGCTGGTGTTTTCGATCTGCCGAATTTGACGTTCTTGAAATTGGGCTTCAACAACCTCAAACACTTGCCGGATTCCATTTTCAGTAACACACATTTGGTCGGTTTGGATCTGCAGGCGAATCAGTTAACGCATTTCGGCCCTGCCATTTATAATATCACAGATTTAGCGACGCTGATTGTGACCCGCAACGATGCCGTTGACGACTTTGATATGAAGAAATTTGCGGAAATGCAGCGTTTGAACGATTTGCAGTTCGATCAAAGCTCGCTGCACAGCTTTTACAGCAAGTGGAACAGCACCAATTTCCTCATGTTCAGGAACTGGCTTTTGACGCATGCCGACGAACTGCATAATCTGCTTTGAGGACTATTCGCTTTTCTTTTTCAAACTCAACCAGGTGAACGAGATGATTTTTTGGCTATTAGATGCGTTAGGTTATTTAATTGGTTTCGAAATAGAAATAAATTTGAAATTTTCATCGTTTTCGCTTGTGATTCGCGGCTTATCTCTTGAATGCAAGAGTATTTCCAGACAAATCGCCAATCTTGTTTGCTTTTCCCTAAAAACAAACCGAACCACCGAGCCCGTGAGCCCGTGATGGCAGACCCCTGACATGACTCGAAATATCTCCTCGACGGATGTCACGACTCCAAGCTCCTCCGAAATTGCTTTTGTTGACCTTCACGCACCATCCGTCCGTACGAGCACGTATTCATATTACTCTCATTCCGTGCAATATTCGATTTGTCCTGTTGTCTCATTTGTCGCTTAGCCCATTACCAATAGCCATTCGCATAGGCGAGATGCCAAGCGCATTATAATTGAATGCCGATAATCTTAGTTATTTGTTTTGGAAACGAAATGGCTGTCATTAACCCTTCGGGATATAGTACGACGTCGATTCCCTCAATGTGCTATCCGATATTGGATAATCGTATCCGCACTGGCATCGCAGTCGATAGGCAACAGCAACGATCCGTGCACTGACATCGCATGTTGTTTCGCACACAACGAACGTCGGCAAAAGAGAGAGAGAGAGAGGGAGAGTGAGTGAGACAAAAAAAAACATTCAAGCGGACATAAATTGAAATTAGTTGCCCAAAGGAATTCCATATCTCATTGGCCCGGAGATATTTTCGTTCGAATTTTTATTTCATCCTCGATGAAGCCTTCGGCTGCTGGTTTATTTGCCTTCTGTGTGATTTACACTGGCATCGAGCAATGTATTGAGAATGGGTTTTGATGGTGTCAGACTATTGCATTACGGTTTGTCACTTTCGGTCGCATCAATCCTCGGATTTCGCTTTCGATATTGCATTTTGCCGGCGAATCGTTGAGTCGATGGATGAGGGGACCGGCATGGGGGACCGTTTACTCAACAGTAGTCGCATCGTCTTGAGCCGGAATGCGATCAATAATCGTTGATTGCCTCCTAAGATTATTAGCTCAGTGGCACAATGGATGGCACATCCACCAATTTGCTTCAGCCATGAGGGGACGGTCATTTGCTTGTTTGCTTGTTTGCTCGTTTAATAAATGAGTTTAATTCTTCATTCATGCATTCGATATTGATTGATCGATCGACCGGTCGCTCCTCGCTTGTAATCAACAATTCGTCAATTTCAATCCACAAGGCATCGCATTTCCAAAGCGTCCTCCACAACGCTGCTGGTGTGCATGGAGTTGTTAGTGACGCGGTGACGCTGCTGAAGTTACCGTTATTTATGAGGTTTAACCAGCTGATGCGTATACATTGGCTGCACAGTCATAAAATGCGACTGTGCCAGACCGAATAAAAATACCGGTACAACGAAACGCCATTATAAATAATAATAATAATATAAATAATAATGATAAAAACAACGGCAACGGCCCGCATCACAACACGAGGGAGAGAATTTCCATCAACACATACGCTCTCACACACAGACATGCACCGAAACACAGTCACCAACACACTCGAAGGACCAAACGGTCTTTGTGCTGTGACAATATTGGTAATTTCATTCACAACAATGCCAAGCATACAGCCAACTTGCAAGTTGGTGTTTGTGTTGTGCGCCGACGCTTTCTCCCGGCGATACTTTGTCGGAAATAGAAGAGGAACGACATAACGGCACAGAGGCAAAAACACCCTTCACACGCCAAACCGCAGACACAGACATTGATCTCCTTCTGGGCGCTGCCACCGTTCATGCGGTTTGAACGGAAGCTGATGACCCAGACGGTTAGGGGCTCTCAACTCGAATGATTTCGGGTCTTTGAATGACGAATCAATCTGCAATTCTTCTTGACCGAAACTCATCGAGCACCGCTCTAAGGAAGCCTTAAGACATGCACCACTCGACGTGAAATTGCCTCAACAGCCAATGCCCGCAATGCTTGTGTGTGCGCTCATGCAAGTGTTGGTGTGGATGCCGGCTATGAGAACAACCACAAACGATGACAAGCTCAAGTCATAAATTACGAGTGAAGACTTGGCACTTCTCTCTTCCGCAGCCACGAACCAATGCGAATGTCGTTGTTTTTGCTCGCTTGTCGGCGCGTTCATGTGTGTCTGTATGTGTGTGTGGGTGTGTGAGTGCGTTTGTGTGAGACTGTGCAACGTGCGTGTGCTTGAATCGTCTCTCAATTCACTCCCTTTGGCTGAGCATCATTTTGGCCGGCTGTTGTCTTCGTTGGTTGTGCTATTTGGACTTTCCGGCACAAAGTAGCGAGACAAACAGAATGCCAAATGGAATGAAGTAATCCTGAACGAATCAAAGGGAACCGCTTTAGAGTTATTTACTTTTCCAAACACCAATTTCGTTGTATTTGCTTTTGAACGATGTTGCCATTTTGCGTTTGTGCAAATA